>CADDXX010000137.1:59166-220306 GCA_902810485.1 Alauda arvensis | reverse complement strand
GCCGCCACCGGGCCGGGTCAGCAGGGCGAGACCACCTGGGCGGGGGCAGCCCGCACGCGCGTCCCCGCGGAGCTGCGCGCGCCGCCCTCCTTCCCTTTGGCGCGGTCGCCGCGTCCGTTCCCCCGCGGCCGCGGGGCAGCGCTGGGCGGCGAAGCGGGTGAGTTATTACGGGCTGCGGCAGCGACCGGGGCAGGCAAGGAGGGCAGGAGCGGGGGTGGAGGACCCCGCTGCGCTGCGCGGCCTCCCCCAGCCTTCTCCGGGCCGGGCAGGGCTGGGCCGGGCCGGGCCTGCGGCGGCAGAGCCGCGGCCTGTGCTGGCCAGGCCCGGCCGGGCGGCGAGGGGCGGCCCGGCGGGACGCAGCCACTTCCACCGCGGGGCCGCGGCACGGGCTGTGCGTGGAGGCGGCGCCGCCGCCGCCGCTGGCACTTGTGCGCAGGCGACCTGTGGTCCGGCCGCGGGCCCCGGGGGCGCTCCCCGGCAGCCCCGCTCTGCCCGGCTGCGGCCCCGCTTACCCGGCGCGGTTGTTGCGGAGGCTGCGACCCGCGGGCCCCGGGCCGGCCGGGCCCGAGCTCCTCCCCCGGCCACCTGACATGGTGCTGTGGCCCCGGCCTCGCTGCAGCTCCCTCCCCGTGTCCGTGCGGGACCCTGCCGCAGGCTCCTTGCCCGGAGTCGTATTGCTGCTGAGAGCTCTCCCACACCGCCTTCCCTGCCCTGCAGTTGCTACGTTTTGATCCTTCTACGTTTGTGTCTTCTCACTCTAGAGCCGCCGTTGCCTTGTCCCATACAAACCAGAGAAACAATTACCAATGTAGACCCTGCTGTTCTTACTCTTGGTCTGACCTGTTCCGGGCGCCTCCTCCCGTCTCTTAAACTTAGCATCACCAACAATTTCTATTTGCAACTGCTGTGTATAGTACCCGCTGTAGGAAGTGCGGGAGAAAGTGTGGTTATCAGCAGTGCTGTGGGATTCAGTGGCCTGGTGGCATTTCCAGATCCTAATCTGGGATATGGTGCTCTTTCTGAGACTGCGTTTATTGCTTGCTACTGGAATGCAAATAATAACTCTGAGGCTTTAGTAGAGCCTGTGATTGCAAGTGTTCATTCTGTATGGTGTGCACAACTGATACCTGTTAGAGCCGTGCGGGGAGCGTTTGCGTGAATAGCACTTTGCGGCATAGTTCAAATTAGTAAAAATAGGCTATTTGAGTGAAGCATAAAAACCAGTAAGGAAAGACAGGAATGAGGGGTGACAGGAACTATACTGTGCAAATTGTAGTTTCAGTGTCTTATGTAGTTGTTAATTCACTATGTAATTTTCATACATTTGCTTTTATCAAAATGAATGCTAGCATCACTAAATAGTGGAAATATTTCAGGATTAAATGTAAGGATGGTAAGCATATGGCATCTCTTTAACAGCACTAGTTCATGGTTTGTTTTGCTTTATAAAATAATCTGTTATGATTTGGGACACAATGTAAGGGAGGCCTTGAAAACATGGGTATTTATATTTCTTAGAAAAATTCCACTTGTGTTTATGCTTAGCATGTATCCTGCAATGAAACTCTTGTTTTCTGTAACAAGTAGCTTCTGATTTTAATTTCTAAGTCGTCTTTATAGATTATGCATATAAATATGGAGATCTGAACACCTACATTATTTTCAGCTATAATTTTGTGTTACTCAGTCATTCAGTTTTTATGTGCATTTTACATTTGCAAACTGAAAGGGTACCTAACTACAGAGCATGTTGGCTAGATTTAATTCGACACAATTGGCTGAGGTAATTCAACACAGTGGCAAGGTGTTTAAGGAAAACAGAAACTCTAAAAATTCTTACTTACTGTATTTCTGCAACCTCTCTCTTAGAAAAAGAGGCTTATCTCTACCACTTCTATTGTGCTAAGAGTTGGGCTGATGAATTTTTTTCGTTATTTTAATTTTTTCCATTTATTTTTCCTAGTCAACCTAAATATTAAATGTTCTTAAATCCAAGCTTTAAGGGGAGAGCCAAATTATGTTAGAAGCATTTTTTCTATGGTAAGAGCATATTTTTGAAAGGTAATACAATGAAGTAGCAGTGATAAAGTTCACTGAATTGGGATATGTGAGTTCATTTTATAGAAGCAGAAAGTGACAAATATGGACAGTTTGTCACATCCTCCTGAGTGGTGTCAATATAGCTACATGATGGATGGCACATTTCTATGAAAAACCTCACGAGGCTTAGCCATTAAGCTTTTAACTATTGCTGATCAAAATCCCAACAAACAAACCCTAATTCGAAGAGGTGAGAGAGGCACTGAAAAATTCAAAAGGTATTACAAATGAAAATATTCTCTCRTATAATAACCTATTACACAGTTTAGCATTTTATACTATGTTCCAGATGAAAATACTTGAAACAGGTATGGAGAAACCTGAAGGTGGAAGAGTTCAAGAGAACAGCAGTAGGGATGGAAATAAAATATCTCCTCATCTTTTTATTTTCAGTGAAATGTCTCTTGGTARTAAGCTTACAAATTCTCAAGGTATATACAGCAATGGAGAGATTCATAAAATGATTTACAATCTTTGATTATGCCTAGTTTTTGTGGTATTCAGGAGTATTTATTGGTGGGACAGTCCAGCAAAGAAAAACAGAGTACTTAATGTTTCACAATGTAAAAACTTTGCATTTTTCATTTACATACTTCACATTCCACGCTGTGAAGATGTTTTTTGACATAACAGAAGGTTARGTGCAGCACTGTGTGCCTCTTCGAGCTATAAAGAGAGAGAGGCTTTTTTTTTTGAGGAGAGCTTATACTGTTCAAAACATTACTGTTAAGACGATTTTCAGTGATACAATTTGATATTGTATGTTAAAGAAAAGGTTTCTCTATTCTTTTTGCATTTCTTTGTCTTCTAATTATATCCTTTGCTTGAAATTTACTTTTCCTTCCTGCTCACTGAGGTACACACTGATGTACAGTTATGGCTGGTGAATGAGTTTTAACTAGGGAAGGTTTAATAAAGCAAGTATATTGAGCTGTCTGCTCTCCTAAATACCATGATAGCAAGTAGTAAGATATCTGCTCTGTCATTGAGGGGAGCAGCAYATAACTTTAGATTCTAGATAGATTTTGGGTGGTGATTATTATTTATTATGTCTGTTGATATTTTAGTAGCAAGGGATTTGTGCCAGTTGGTGTCTGAAGACTTCAGCGTGAGGTAAACACAAAAATAGTATAGGAGAGCTTCTTAAAAATTAGTGAAATGCTCAGATTTAAATTTCTTGTTTTTTGGTCTTTAGCAGGGCTTTGTTTTGATGCCATTAAAAGCTAGATCTTAAATAAGGGATTAAATTAATAAATAATAAGTAAGGGATTTACATAAGGGAACAGGGGATGTGTGGATACCTGATGGGTTGATATTTCAGTATGTAAGTTTGTCAGTGAGTGTACCTGACC
This sequence comes from Alauda arvensis, assembly GCA_902810485.1. NCBI lineage: Eukaryota > Metazoa > Chordata > Aves > Passeriformes > Alaudidae > Alauda > Alauda arvensis. The sequence goes on along the minus strand of CADDXX010000137.1, from coordinate 216,854 downwards.
CTCCTTTACAGCAGCATTGTTGATTCAAATGAACCTATTTGCGTACAATGCTCCCGTTAGGCAGATTTTTGCCAGTGTCCTGGTTTTTGGGAGATAAGTGAATGAGGAAGGTCAAATCTGATGATGCTTAAAGACTAAAGCTCAGTAAACAGTATTCAGTGTTGTATCTGCCTTTTTTTGAGAAAGGATGCTAACATTTTCTTTTAACAGTTCCAAACATGTTTTTGTGGCTAGATGGCCATTCATATGCTCGTAAATCACATTGCTTGTTCTGTCAAAAATATTTTGTGAGTTAATTTAATTCTTGAAGACTGCCCCAGATGATGGGATTTGAGCCAGTATGAACCAGAGTAGAAAGCACATTGGTGTGAGAGTTGTAAACTCACGGAGAAGTTGTCAACTGACACTGCCTCTGATGCACTGTCTGATATTGATTTTCTCTTTTATCCCATTATGTTTTGGACTGTGAATGCTATTGGGTAAAATTTCTTGCTACGGAGGACGTGAGTGTCTGTTCTGGCTTTTGATGCTGTAATATCCATGAACATAATGCATGCAGCTTCTAGTGCTTAAAGCATGGCAACATGGATACGTGGCAACTCAGCATTAATTTTCAGCTTGTGAGCTTAAACTTCAGAATTTGTGTAGGAGGAAGGAGGAGGGTGGTAATAAGACGTGCATGAGGGCTTTGAAGTAACGTTATTTGGTAGGTGGGTTTTGAGTGTCAGGGTATCAGGGAGCCCATGGGGTCTGACATCACAGCTCCAGTGAACAAAGGTAGACATTTCATACCTTGAGTGGCCCTTTTGGGTACAATAGTTGCCACACAGTATGAGCAAGGGGTATTTTTTTTTAAGCTGTTTGTGCTATTACCTAATTGCATGCCAGTTAAATTTCAGTTCCCCCTCTTCTGATGAAAAGTTTTTGTCAGTTATTGTTCCTTACCGATTCTTCTGTAACAGTTCTGAGTCAGATTTTCCCAATTGTTTTGACATCTAAGGTGATAGTCATCCAAATAACTTGTTCCTTTTGTTTACTCTCCTACCAGAGTTTACTACTTGAAGAAATAAATATAAAATGGATCTTTTTAATGGAGTCTGTTACAGTTATGACTAGTGCTWGCTGTTGGTCATTTGGTGTGCATAAGCACAGGTTCCAGAGACCAAGGCTTGTATTTTGAACGTTGCAATGTCTCCCACATAGTCCAGTCAATAACTAGATGTACAAAAGCTTTTAAAAGCACTAGACAGATTCAGCGAATTGGAAGCGACAGATACTATTCAGAAAGGTACTTCAGTGAATTGGAAGGAATTGTAGCATTGCTATGCTATCTTCAGCAGTTTCAGACTCCCTTATTCAGGCAGGTCAATAAAAGTAGATAGGATATTCAACATCTAGGATTTTGAATATCCTAAGTAAGCAGTGTAAGGTTGAGGGTTTTTTTTTTCCCCTTTGTTAGGTTCCCTCAGGTTTTTGCCTCTCCTTGTTCCCAATTTAGACAATTCTTTGTTGGTAAAATTTCTCTGTAGAAATGTTTTATTTTTTTGAAGTCCAGCTGCTGAGCTGTTTCATAAACTGGATATATGTTTAAATTGACAAATATGAAACATACAGAAGCATCTATTTTGTATTACTAACTTTGAAATATAATCTAAAATATGAAAGTCAAGTTTAAAAGGTAAACTGATACATTAAATGCACCCTCTGGCCAGAGAGGGAAGGAAAGAGAGTAATTACAGTGAAACCTAACATTTGCTTAGTACAGTGAATSATGTGGGAATACTATAAAAAAAAACAAAACAAATGTAAAGGAAAATAAAGAAAAATAAAATATCAAGACAAATGTATCTAACATATATCCAAATATGTAGTTGAAAAATGAAACATTTTCACATGCTGATGGTTAAGGGAAGATTAATTAAAATGCAGTCCAAGGGTGTGCTTGGGCTGTCCAGCCAAAAARCACACGGGGTGCTTGGTGGTAAATATAAATTGTGATCCCCTCTGTCTGGGGTGGATTCTAGATAAGATGGTGGAAACATGTGGATGCAGTTGGAGCTCTCCGTTAAATTATTTTTCTCTGTTGTGATTAAGAAAATAATATAACAGGAAGTGAAGTAATTCTTTGCCTCTTTCACAGATAAACTAAGCAATGAAAAAGCTTAAAGATGTACAACATCTCTTGTCTAGTTTCTCGTTTCCTTCCCTTCTAAGATTAGTTTGGAAGGATATACTTCTTTGAGATCTCAGTTTCTTTTCTTGACAAGTGATCATTAGGGCTATTTACCTTTTAGTTTTAGAAAGTCATGTATAACTTATAAAGTTGTAATGAAAATATGGTAAATGGGGAGAAGATAAAAATCTGCTGTGGCAGATCCTACAGCATGTTTATTTCATACCAGATTTGTTGGGATTTGAGGCAATATTATGGCATACCTGGCTTAATAAACTAATTCAACAGTGGAAGAAGTTTTTTGGTTTGTTTTTTTTTTTTAACTGAAAAACTTAGATTGTAAAAGAAAACAATGTTGAGAGCATGGAGAAATTTTATGTTAAACATAATGTGGGAGAAATTCTGGAAGTCATATTTGACTGTAGTGCTTTCTAACAGGGTTGTTTATAGTGTTGGATCACTTAATAACATATATTGTTTGGTGAGTTACTTTGTAATTGTTGCAGTGTTACTTCTGTAATTGTTGCTTCTGTTTTTGCAGCAGAGAGGCTGATAGAAACAAATAATTTTCAAAAGAGAAATGTAATTAGTGAACTGAAGAGAAGCTCTCTATACCTCAAGCTTTTCTTGATGGTGAGCTCTTCTTTTACCCAGACTCTTCCTGTATGTTGCTGTGCTGTAACAGTCTCAGTACATGCCCTGATGCTCCAGGGAGAAATTTCACTGAGCCTGGCTGGGACTTGCTCCTTTGCCTCATTTATGAGCACTCCTCACTGGTTCTGCGTGCATAATACTTTTCATATTCTGTTGCTTCTGATTAGTGGGAAAGCACTTGTGAGTTACTGTTCGAAGGGAGCGCACTTGGTATGTGCGCATCTGCTGGGAGCCTTGCCGAGGCACCGGCCGCTAGGGTTCAAGTGGAGGACACAGCTGTGTTCCAGTGGAGCAATGCATTCTTCCTTTGTGGGGTCAGGATTATCTTTGGAAATGAGTGAGCATGAAAATCTTAACTGTGATTTTACCTGTACCTCTGGCTATTTTTCCTGATGTTCAAAGTGTTTCAAATGCAAAATGAACTGTTCAAAATTCATGCACTTAAGGCATTGTGCAGGGGAAGATGTTTTTTTTTTTCCTTGCAGCAACTCTTTCTAACAGCTGTCTAACTAAAGAAGTTTCTCTTTCATCCTCAATCCCACAGATTCTACACTTCTTATGATAGTCAATCTAGTAATATTAGAAATAATTTTTTAAAATAGCTTGGTAGTGTACAGATTATGAAAAGAATCATAGAGTGGCTTTTTGAACTAGGTAAAGCAAACTTGGGATTTTATATGTTTTGGTGGCATAAACTTTCTGTTTTAAAAATGCTAGAGCAAATTCTTTAAGATTAGATTTTATTGTAGTGGTATTTTTATGCAAGCCACCTGACTTTTTGATGCAAAATTTGGGTAGAACTTATACTTTATCATAGGCTCATGCTCCAGAAATAAAGCTTTCAGTARATTTCCTCTTGAATTTTCTGTGCTAGCTACTTAGGTCTCATTGAAGGTGTCTGTGGCCACTGCGTGTATAGTTGCTTTGACAGTTACTTCTCAGTGCTTTTAGTGTTCTGAATTACTGCATGGTAGCCTTACAAAACTGTAGGTAATCTCTTTCTTCATCATATCATTTAAGACAGAGGTTAATTTCTGTCCGGAGGGATTTTTGTAGCAGGAGCTAATATTCCTCTTAAGCTTTGCTTTTTAACATTGCTTGTTATGAAGTGGTCATCACTGCTCGGGGAACAACGATATTTGAATAACAAATAAAAAATTCTCCTATCCAGAAAAAAAAGATTGGCATCTGTTATTGTAAGTGTGTTCAGAGTCTCTGTCACTTCTTAATGTTGGATGCAAAAGGTTTCTTGCAGTCTCACAATATTTAAGTGTTCTATTTTGCAGTGTCATTGACACTTGTTAGTGTCAAAGTTCACCATAGTTTTATCCTGTGGCTGTTGCTCTTGTGCTCATGTAATGCTGATGTGAAAAAAAACCCTGTCATTTCAAGAAGGTGCTTTAAAGTACTATATTGGGGCATTTGTAATTACTTTCTTACTTGGAGCCACTGCATCTCTTGTAGTTTATCCTGTGTAATATCAGATTGTTGTAACTACTTGGTATAATAATAAAAACATTATACAGTGTTTGTACTATACTAAGAATAGTACTTACTCCATTAGTTTGCTTCTTCATTTGTGGCCAGATTTGGAACTTCAAAAACAATGTTGGCTGCTGTAAGTGCTAGTTGGTGTGGTGTATGTGTAGATGTACTGCAATGTTTGATAAAAGCAGTCCATTTTTTTGGTGAGGGAGCTTTCAAATTACGACTGCTGCTGAAGGCTATTACCTCTTTACTAAATGCACGTGATTTGGCCAAACTTTCCTTCTTGCTGACTGCTTGGTCAGTAGGACCTTGTGTATTAGACTGCTTTATTGTGGTTAGTGTGTAGAAATTGGAAAGACACCGTGGTCTGCTGAGCCACAGTGCCAAACCTGACCATTGCTTTATTCTGAGCTGCCYTGTGGGAGAAGGAAAAAAGACTCGCAAGCTGGAAAATAAAACCTCAACAAAACCCCACAAACAAAAAACCAAAAAACCCTAAGAAATCCCACCCAAACAAAATGAAACGCTGTTCATGTTAAACCTGTAGTTTTTGTAAATTTGTGAAATAAAACAAATTGCATAAGTAGGGTTGAAATTGTAGCAGAGCCCTTACATGTATCTGGCTAGGATATTCCCAGTTTGCTAAAATAGAAATGCCCCATTAATGTGTCTAAGGAAGCATACTTAATGTTCTGTTAAGCATGAGTAAGTACTGGATTTATTTAGTGGCAGGTCGCTGGAATAGCCATCTAGAAAGTAATTCAAGCACTGTAAACTGCAATTCTCGCTTGTCATTTTCCTTTGATTAGTGTGTGCCAGTGGGAACAAAGAGCCATGTGGCCACTACTTCAGGCAGCCACACATTCTTAAAAAAAAAAAGTCTCATATGGGAGGAGGATGATGAAAGAAGGAGCAAGAAATTATTTGTGTCCTTTTGCTGTTTCCAAAAGCTTTAACAAAAAGCTGGGCTTTCTAGGTTATCCTGTATGCCAGATTAAGACAGGCAGCACTGCACTGCTCCCTTTTCCTTACCTGTCTGATCATACTTACTATAGTTACCTTTCTCCACTTTGAGTATATACTAAAGCAAAACTTCKCCATTCTGTTGTTTAGTTATACATACTTACTAGTTAAGTTTCTGCTTTAGTAGTTGCACTTCTGTTGCATTGCAAAGGAGATACAGAAAATAAAGAATTCCTTGTAAAATGTGGTTGCCATCTTTGTATACAATTGTAGAAGTAGACTTCTAGAAGTTCACTTAAACTTCTTCAAAACTGAATTTTCAAAAGACTTCTCCTTTTGATGCCAGCTCAGAATTCACATGTGCTTGATTGAGATCAGATTTTTGTATAAAATTTCTGTAACTTTATTGACTGTACTGATTGSTGAAAAATAGTAGCAATGAAACCTTGCTCTATTTAAAAATACTAACTTGCTATAAAGTACTTGGTAGTTGCTCTTTGAACAGAAATATAGTTCTTCTCAGTAGTCCATATTAGTAGTATGGCAGACTCTGGGACCTTCTCAGCTCCATTGATACTAGTGGAAGCTGACCTCACATTTTCATATTTAAAAAAAGAAAGTCATATTCGCATGTCTCCAGGTTCACTTGTTCTTGATATCCTCCTCATGTGGTGTCCTACCCCCTTGGGCTGGTTATTTAAACAAATTTTAGAAAGGAGTTGTTTAGTTACCTTGGTTGTACACACTTTGTAGAAATGTCAGCACTCAGATGTTGATAGAGGAGATTAGCATGGAATTTCTTTTAAGAATAATTAGGGAATTGATTTTAGTTATGCAGTGGGCAATACTAAGCCATAAGCAGTTTTTAATTTATTTTTCATAATTCTGAAATACCTTAAGCATTCTTTATAAAACACAACAGCCAAAAAATTTGCTGGTGTCTTAGGTGTTTTACAATTTGTAGCTTATTTTCTTATGGTATTTTTCTTGTCTTTCTATAGGGCTGAAAGACACACAGGAGTCTTCATGGATATAGTTGATACATTTAACCATTTAATTCCTACTGAACACTTAGATGATGCCCTATTTCTAGAATCCAACCTGGAGAATGAAGTCTGTGAGGATTTTAGTACAAGTCAAAATGTCTTAGAGGATTCGCTGAAGAACATGCTCAGCGATAAGGATCCTATGCTAGGATCTGCAAGTGCCCAGTTCTGTTTGCCTGTTTTGGATAGCAATGACCCCAATTTCCAGATGCCTTGTTCTACAGGTAAATCTTACAATTTTTTAAGATTACAGTTTAAAATACAGTTTCACTCTAGTACCAACCCTTTTTCACAGCGTAGAAATAATAAGTTGGGATTTCTGTCGCCTTGCTGCCCTTTTTCGATGCACTTCATACATGCCTGGCATGTAGACTATATGCAGGTCTTTTCAATTTTGTAGTGTAACAATAGAGGAAAGCTTCTTATGTGGATTAGAAATAACCTAGGTTTTGTCTGTCAATTACTCCCAATGAAAGTCAAGATTTGTTTAGTGTAGGTACTGAGCCTGATAACTGAAGTCGCTGCTTGGTTTAAAAAAATAACATAGTTCTGGATTAGCAGTGGGGACAGCAGCATTGTACAAATTACTGCTCTGACCTCAGGGTTTTTCTTTTCGTGCTAGGCCTTTTGGTACTGAGCTGATTCTGGATTCTGGGTGTTTTGCTTTGGTTGGCTTCAAAACCCTGGAATGATAATAAAATTCTTTTTTAATTGTTTGGAATACCTGATTTGGAAACAATTTAGAACAAAGTTTTAAACAAAAACAATCTCAGAACTTAATGAGTAGTTTTAGAAGATTAAAAAAAAAGGGATGATCCCTAAAATTATTAATATTTGTGAAGAGTTGGAATAATTATACTGAATTTGATGCAAGAGACAAAAGTATACTCTGTTATTAGTAGTGTTCTTTATTTCACTGGAAGTTTAAAAACCATAATTTTTTAGCTTCATTATTGAAGTATTGTAAATTAATGCAGCTACATGATTATATAAATGTTTAATTTTTTTGAGCAAGTTTTATGAACGGTTTCTGAAAATCTTTATAATTTCCTTATATATTTTACTTTAAGAGACTAAATTTTCACCTTCACTAAATTAGGTGGTATTACATAATGGAAAAATGCAAATCAAATATTATATTGATTAAAGCAATGAAAAAGTGAGCTATCCAGCCAAAACAAGATATTTGGCATTTTTTTCCTGCTTCAGAAGGACATTTTTGAGGCCATCCTTTATGCTTTAGTTTACTCTTGCAGTAGTCTGTATTCTTACGCATTTTTGTCTGTAACCTGCCAAACAAAAATCATATCCCTCTTAATATGCATAAGACCTTATAATGTACACAAATAGTCCATATTCATCCTGTGCATCCTCCACTCAACCTGTACTGCATTTAAAATTTTTGAATTAACTCATAGGGTACAACTGGATATTTTGGAAGGTAGGGAGAAACTCTCAGGTGCTTCCTGGCATCTATTTCTCMTGAAAGTGATCAGCAGTGCAATAATTAATATTATTAATACTTAAATAATCACAATTAATTTTAAGGTTCTTAAAAATAAGTGAGCTAATGTGTTTACTCTTAGGGGCTACTATTTCAGGCTGTCAGAAGACTAAGGCATTCAAAGCTGATTTGATTTATTCTGAGTTTATGAATTTAATGGTTTGTTTTTAAATCTGAAAGCACCAATAGAGCTACATTTCAGTAGAGAAATTAAAATGTGTAATTTGGAATTAATGTAGGTATCTGAAAGACCGTGAAATGTTCCTCTTGTTGCTTGTTCTTTATAGATCTTGGTAAGAACTGTCCTTATTCTGACATGGTAGGACTGCAATATGTGCTTACAATTTTTTATTTAAGAATAATGAGTATCAGTTTGAAGTACAGTTTCTTTGCTTGTCTTTTTTCCTTGAAAGTTCATATAGTTGTGATTTATTTGATTTTTCTGGCACTGTTGGTGATCTAACACTGCTAATGTAGTCTGCTGGTAAGAATGCTGTTGTTCAAGATTATAGTACCCTTCGTACGAATTAAACTGTGCAAAAGCTATTTTTCCTGGTTTAGGTGGAAGCTCATCTGTACACCAACTTCAATTTGTCTAAAAAGTAAAAAAGCATAACTCTCCTGACAAAACTTGCTTTAATATAATCTATATTTTGMATAACCCATGCCTAGACTATTAAACAGTTTAAAAAAATGAGCAAAGTGCTCATGGAAATTAATTCACAGGACCAGCAAAGAACAGATTTATCATATTTGGTGCTTCTTGAATAACTGGAATGTATTCTGCTTTGTAGAACTTTTGAAGTGGTGCAGGTTTCATGTCACATCTGATTTGATTGCTTTGAGCAAGCTGAAGAGATAAAGGGAGTAACAGTTAAACTGAGGACAGGTGTTGTAGCTAGAATGGTAATCAGATCTTCTAGATAAAATAGAGGAGCAGAAGGTGTGGCTCACCAATACTTTTTTTAAAGCAGATTTGAGCTGAGTTCAGGAGTACAAAACCTATGCRCAAACAAGATACTGTCTTTATATGCCTTCAGCCTGACTGTATAAATGTGAAATTTCTAATGTGAGCATGAGTAGAAGGGCTTGATTAAGGCCTACTTCTTACCCACATGCCTAGTTCCTTAAGATTGTGACACTTTCTCTGCTTTATTTTGGAGATCATGTRTTTTTGTTTTCAGAAGCCCCTTCTCTCTTGCTCTTGAGTTGGTTTTGAGCGTGAGTTTGTTTCCTGCTCTTTGTCTTACTGTTGCATGGACATCAGCTTTTGTTGGGAGTTTTTACTGGCYTGATCCAAAGTTGTTACTCATCAACATGTTTTGCTGAGCTTCAGGGTTTATATTGTGCATCATTCATCAAGATCTATGCTTTTTGTTAATACTAAGCTCTTTTTATGGTTACCTGTTACCTGACTGTATTTGATGGGTACTGGTAGGAATTTTGTATGTCCTTTAGACAGTTCATGTGCATGCCTGTGAGAAGCACACAGAGACATCTATCCAGAAAAAGCAGGTTTCATAAGTTGAATTATAATTACATCTCTTGGGGAGAGTAGTAGCATGGGATCATAGAATAATGTGGCTTGCAAGGGACCTCTAGAGGTCATCTAGTCCAGTCCCTTTGCAACAAACATGTTCAACTAGGTCAGGTTGCTCAGAGCCCTGTTCAACCTGACCTTGAAGATTTCCAGGGATGGGGCATCTACTGCCTCTCTGGGCAACCTGTTCCAGTGTTTCACCACCCTCATAATAAAAAGTTCTTCCTTACATCCAATATGAAGCTACCCTCTTTTAGTTTAAACCCATTACCCTTGTCCTGTTGCTACAGATCATAGTAAAAAGTCTGTTCACATTTTTTCTTATAAGCCCCTTTTAAGTATTAAAAGGCTGCAGTGAGATGTCCACCTATTCTCCAGGCCAAACAACCCCAACTCTCCCAGCTTTTTTTTCAAAGGACAGGTGCTCCAGCCTTCCAGTCATTTTTGTGGCCTCCTCTGGACTTGATTCAGCAGTCCATGCCTTTCTTGTACCGAGTGTCTCAGTCAGCAGTGCTGGTATATGACAAATAGAAGGACAATGACAATGTTTGTTTCCTATCTATTGATAGGCAGAACTATAGCAATACCAATAAAGCAGTCTCATGTTTATCTCTTGGCCTGAATCCAGATTGTGCTGGATTTAGATATTTTCTTTAGTTATGACACTGACACTGTTGGTCAGACAAAGACCAGCAGAGACCAAAGATAGAACAGACCAAACTTGCTGAGCTTGCTGTATAATTGCCAGTGAGTAACAGAACAGAGTTATCTTTTTAGCTTTGATTGAATAATTACACATTTAGATAAGAGGACAAGATTCTTTGTGGGTGATTCTGGTTCTGGCTTTGAGCAGAAGTAGACATAACTCTTTATGACTCTCATAACTCTCACAAGCTGGTTAGGGTAGAGGTCAAATTATGCTGAAATCCTTTTAGAATGTGTTTGTGAAGGGTGACTGCTGAACTATAAAGATGTAGTTAGGTTGCAGGTTTAGGGAGCTAGACTGAGGAGAATGTTGGTCTTCAGGCTCAGTAACGAAGTTCTGTTACCTCTGTTAATCAAGGTACAAACTATCCACATCTTACTCACTGCAGCTTGTAGGAGCTTAGCAGTTATGGAGGGCTCTTCCTGTCCTGAAGTAGGTACAAGCAGAAAGACCTCATGTYGATAGCAGAAATTGATTTAACTGCTCTCCTTGCCAGTTGAAGGACAGAATTTGACTAAATGAAACTTTTGAGAAATAAATGGAATTCAAATTCTTGAAGCAATCATAACTATCCCAAATAATGTTTTAGGTGCCTCTCTGCTTCTTTTCATCAGTTTGATCAGGTTCTTACATGCTGTGTATGACCAGTGTAGAAAATTACAGTGTGTGGAACAGCTCTTGGCCATCTGAAATGCTTGAGTGGCATGAGTGGGTGTGGAGGCATGATTTTGGGATTGTGGTTTATTTTTTTTACCTTATTGAGCAATTAATTGATAAGAAGTGGAAACTGAAGTTTAGAATATGACAGAACTCCTTTAAGGGCAACACACTTACTTCAACTTTGAATAGTACCCTAGTGATAGGTTTTCYGTTTTGTTCTGTTCTTGCTGGAAGACAGGCTGGAAGCCTATCCACCTGTGAACATAGCAGGTGATACTGGTTGCATGCCAGTGAGTTAAATAACTTAGCATTCTTACTAAATTGCAAATTCTTAGCTGTTGTGAACTGTGTAGCTTTTCAGGATGTCATTTACTGAGGTAGTTTTATTTGTTACACTTACAATACTGGGAATGGAATTTTAATTGCATATCATCTTGAGACGTTTCTAGATGTCATATTAAAATCAGGCTTTTAACTAATTTATTTTATGCGTATATTTATTGGATCAGGTCCTTACCATAAATGATGAAGAAGACTGGTGCTGTAAAAATGTGCAGAATGTATTAGGGACATCTTTTCAATTGCCCTTTTTTTCTTGTCCCTCTGGATTGCTGCTGGGAAACTGTTTCTCTCAAGTGCAATCTGCTTTTTCTAGTTTTAGCCTGTGTTTTCATGAGTATTGTTAAAAGCAGCATTACCACTGCTAAAATAATGATCACCTACTGAATCTTAAAAGCCAAACCAATTTTTCTGACTACAGATACTCTTTTCTTTAGCTGGTGTGATGTCTGGCTGTGTTAGGCATTTCAGGCTCTTTTCACTAAAGCCAAATGTACATGTGTATTTTTCTTCCTACATTTGAAGTAATTTTGAATGTAACTTTGAGATTCCAAAATTTCGTCTACAATTGTTTCTCTCAGTTTTCTTAGCTCTTTATGCTTCCTTCTTCCAAGCTGTCCATGTGAACAGCTACACAGTGTTTTATGACCAAGGTTATAACTTTTCTGTATAAAATTTAAATTTACTGTGTTGGTATTGAGAAGCTGGAGAATATTTATTTTGCACCTTTTTCTTTTTGTAGGTGGCAAACTACCTGTATTCCCCAGCTTAGGTCCTTCTGAAGTATTTGGTTATTTATGCCTTTGGATCAGTGTCGTGGGTGGAGAGACGTTGGATCTGCACTAAGATTTACTTAGCAATTTAGATTAGCTCTCTGATTTATAAATACATGAAGACTCCCTTCTTATTAAAAATTATTATTTTACATTAAAGTGCTTGGTTTGGTTTGGTGTTTTTACTTCATTGTTGAAATTTGTGTTTTTCTGCTCCTTATTTCCAACGTAACAGGCTTGTGTCACTAAAGAACCACAATTCAGTATTAATACATCAGTATTGTGATGTATCTCCATCTTTGTACTAAAACGGGTATACAGTCCTCTGTCAAGATACATACTGTATTAAGTTYATTAATCCTACTTGATTTTCATATGTCTTTATTCTAAGGATTGTAAAATTATCTCTTTACAACACAGACATTAATGGAGAATGGGAGCAAATGTTTGGTTAATATTTCATGTTACTTACTGTGTTTCTTTTCCTGCACTGGGCAGTCAGCCCAAGGTATTTGCCAGCAAATTCTCAGTTCAGCAAGTTATGGGCAAACTTTTGTAAAAACACTTGGAGTTTGATGCTACCTTATGTGAGTTATGTCATGAGTTGCGTAATTTCTCTTGAAATTTCTACTTTCTCTTTTAAGAGAAGGTATTTTTAATCTTGTTTCTTGAACATGTGCATCACACATGTCAATAGGAAAAATGTTTTTCACAGAAAGTATACCATCCTCATTTATGATCTTGAGACGTACTGACAAAATATTTCTATCTCTATATGTTTTGTTGCTTCACTGGAGTTTATTAGATCTTCTGAAGGCTTACCTAGTCTTGTTAGTTACTGCTTTAGGCTGAACCTGTTCTTTTCATTGCAGCATAATGTTTCATCTTTATGTTGTTATTCCCATATAACATAGAAACTTTAAAATGTTCAGATGTTCAGATTATTTCCATATAATCTGTGTGCTGTGTGGAATCTTCTGCGGATTTGCACATTCCTACCATTAGTGTGATTCAGCTGGATGTAGCATTTTACCAGTGCAAAGCAGGAACAACAGTGATGTTCTCTTCGATGTGGTTACCTAAGCAAAATAAATCCAGGGCTAACATCTACAGAAAAGAAATCTATTTTTACACTTGATATTTACCTTGGTTAGTGTGTCAAAAAATCTGAGTATTTCTGTCTTAGTTGTGGCTAAAAATAATCGAGGAAAGTCTTATGTTAATAAAAATAAAGATTTATAAACACAGTTTTTGATTATGTATTTAGGAGTGTTTTCTTCTTACCTCCTCTTTCAGCAGAAAGTAAGGCTTGTTTTCTTCTATTTTACATTGCTAAGGAATTAAAAAATGGCCATGTTTTTATTTTAGTATAGGGAAAACATTGCTTTAAATTTGCAAGTAGATTGTTTTTACTGTATCTTGTTCTGTTATGGTATAACATTTATAAAAGTGAGTCAGTAGTACAGCCCAGCATTTTGGCAATTTAGATACAATGGAGAAGCTCAAAATAATAAGGTGGAGGTCATTGGTGCCTTTTCCAGTATAAATATGTTGAATGTGACTTGTACTTTTCTTACTTGCAGTCTGTTCAGTTGTACACTGGTATACAACTCTTCCTATTCAGATAAGTTTTTTCTTTATTTATTCCTTTTTTATTTTTTTCCTACCTTATTTTTCTAATTTCTGTACTTATTGCTGAGATAATCTTTAGATATTTGTTACTAAGATCATCTCTTTTTGTTCTTGCTGATTTTGCTTTTGTTGGTTTACCTTTCCTAGGGTTGTTTTTTGTTTTGTTGTTTTGTGTTTTGTTGTTTACCTTTCCTACCTTTCATTTACCTCCTCTTCTCCTTCATAATTTACTTCTCTTGTCTTCTTTGTATTGATTGCTGTTCTCTGTCACTTTTTCTCTTCCAAGAAGGGTCTGTGTGGAATGTTCCTCTTAAGGGGCCTTATGAGGCTGTCTTTACTTGCTGAGTTGTAGCTCAGCTGGTTTGCAATTAGCAAGATTCTGTGCTTCAATTTCTCTGTGAAATGGAAGCTGCAGTACAGAGTCTTGTAAGTATGAAAACACTTTAATTCTAATATTTCAAACTGTCTATCAATATTGGACTGAATGTGTCTCTTTTSTTATTAATAAAGGATGGTGTATAAATTCTTTAACTTGAGCAAGAACATTGTAAAGCCCAAGACTAATGTCTGTCCTTTAATATGCTCCAGAGTTGTTTCAGCAGCTGTTCTAGTAGTTTTTATTTTTCATGTTGTCTTCAATAGCTTAGTAATTTAGTTCTACACAGAAAGAACAGAAGTGGTCGTGAAGGGAGTCTCTTCCCAAAAGCCAGTTTGGTGTTTTGCAGGAGCACTATGAAAACACAAATACCAAAGTGCAGAGCTGCTGGGAGGATAATCTTTGAGAACAGGAGAATGGGCAGCTGGAGTTAGGGAGCAGAGGGTCCGTCTCATTCAGGTTTCCATCTTAGAATGGCCAGTATTAGATATTTACTGGGAAAATAATGTCTAATAGGGCAGTTACCCTGTAATTTTTTCGCCAGTGGTGTCCATGTAGCCTGTAGCAAATATGTGATTAAGCGACACTCTTGAGTGGAGTAAGACCAACTTTATCAGCCTCCTGCACCTTGTGTGTGATAATCTGTATGTTTGTAAACACACACAGATGTAAAGGTGGCTCTGTGGACTGGAGAGTGGAAGTGGACAGTAATTTCCACAAGCGCTTTTCCTTGTAACTGGTGTGTATAGTGCAGTAACTAAAAATTATGGTTAAAGTGAAAATGAGTGACCATAAATTGCTATCTTAAGAAACTCCAAGCTTTCAGCTCGTGGCAGCCATCTGATTACAGAGATTCAGAATGCTGATTACCTGCTGCCATGATCAGCCTTCCTTAAGAGGCTGATAAATCTTTTTAATATTTGAACTTTAGCATGTTGCTTGGTTACTTTATTTTTTAATTCTCCATAGCAGGTGATTGTTGATTGATAGACTTGGTTATCATCAGTCTTTGGCTTCYGCAGTGTTTTACAGCTTCTAATTTTTTGTTATTTTAACAGTATGCTTATTATTGTAGTGCCTTCACAAGGACATTTTTTTTTTAAGTTGCAGTAATATCAGACTTGAGAAGGACCAGGAGTTGACAGATTTTCTGAGCTGGTCTAATAATTCTAACAATTTCAAATTTAACTTCTTGCTTTTATGACTTTCGTGATTGATGTGTTAATTTATATAATTTTTAAGTAAGCAATTTGTAGAAATTTTTAGATATATGTGTCATGTGAGTTCATATTAAAAATGCTTCAAGGTTGGTTCTTTAGTAGTGAGAAACAGGCATACTTGATTGTTTGGAGTGTCTGTTATAAATGTTAGCCTTTCATGCATGTTTTGCAAAGTCACTTGGGTGTTTGGCTTGATCTCACAAATTTTGCATCCCATGGGGACCAGGATTCATTAATCATACATAGGATCTTTAAATAGGAGAGGCTACCCCTGCAAGAACCAAACTTAGAGCAAGAGAGGAGAATGGCTGGTGTAGTGACCTGACTGCCTCTTAGGAAACCTATTTTCAGGAGCAACCTCTGGGATCTTTCTCAGGTTAGTGGAGCTTAGAAGCTCACCAAAGACAATATTCCCTGTCTCTCCTGGGAGTTTAAGTGCTTGCTGCACTTAAAGCTCTTCCAAAAAGGCTTTGCAGATGCAGATATGTGATATGGGTGGGGCTGAGAGTTGTCAAATGGTATCCTGTGAGAAAAACTGTGATTTTTACACTCTGCACTTCTGGTTCAGCTCTTTGTGGTGTTTACTTTTCTTCAGTTTTTCTTAGATGGGAAGGGACAGTGAGGGGCACCTCATCCTCTATGTCTGGAGACATTCCTGTGGCAAAAATCCCCAATAAAAATGTGACTCCACAAGAAAGCTATGAGGACTATCTACAGAAGTTTTAAGCTGTGGGTGATAGCTTCTTCTACACTGAAACTGCCTCACATGAGAATTTTCTGTTCTTCATTTTGTCCTCTTATGTTTGATTTTAGATGACCAATTTATTTATTTTTTAATGTCTCTTTGCCTGTCTTGCTTAGCATTATAGCTGCAATGCTTTTTGATCATTTTAAGTTTTAGGCTCTTGTTTGTTTGTTTTTTCCAGTTATTGGTCTGGATGATACTATGGATGAAGAAGGAGTTAAAGAGAGTGGTAACGACGCCATTGACGACGATGAGCTTGCTTTACCTCATAGGAATTTGAGAAGCCGTGCTGAAGAAGCTTCAGTCACATCACCGAGGAAATCACCACGTTTAATGGCACAAGGTGATCACAGATTGTGTTTGCACAGTTGAAGTAAATCAAATCTTTAGAATCCTGCCCCCAACATTTATGAATTTAACTTGGTAGTGGGAATTCCAATGTAGAAGCTTTGTTTTTCATACACTGCAGCTAGAAGGTGGCATCCATAGGGTATGAGTAAATTAAAATTCCTCTTTAATAAATATTTAGTGTCTTCCTTATGGCTTATGGCCATTAAATTAGAGATTTTGATCCTTTTACCTACATAAAATTAATAATGTGGTTCTTCGTCCAACAAAAGCATGATGGAATTTCAAAACAACATTGGAATATTAGGTTAGCATGTCTATATTTCCAATTAAAGTTTTGATTCTATTTTTGTTTGCATATTCTCTTTTTATTTTAAATTAGGTTATAGTAATTGCAGTCAGAAAGTCTAATTAAAATATCTCAAGATACTTGCTATTTTATTAAAATATTTTAATTCTTTGTGTTAGCTAATTTATTATAGTTATGGGTTTTCTCACTTGTTGAACTGGAGTTATTTACTGCTCTGCTTTTTTCCCCTATAGAGCAGGTTGAGTTAAAAAGATAAAATTACTTAATATGGAGATCAGAATTTACATAAGAGCCTGTGGTACAAAGCTGGTGATTATGCTGTTTAGAAAGGCACTGGAATGGTTGTTTAGAAAATATAAAAGTTGTCATCAGGTGAGAACGTGGCTGGATCTCAGATTTGTAGACTCTTCTCTAAAAGATTTTAAAACTTCAGTTATATTTTTAATTACAATATAGCTTGTGCAATTTTTGTTTGAGGTTGAAGAGGCTGAGAGGTAGAAGAGTAGAGTTAGTTTTGACTGTCTTTCTATCATCACTTGTGTTCTCTATGTACTACTTAGAAATTCCACAGTCTTTAGAATAATGGGATTTTACATCAAAACTATGCCAGTGTAAAATTGAACTGCAATTGATTGGTTTTCGGGAGGTTTTTAAGTTTAGTAAACAATAAAGTTTTAAGTTCTCTTCATATCCAGTAAGCTAAATTGGGGTAAGTCACTTTTATTCTAGGCAAATCTTGTATTTGCAGAAAGAAGGAAGCAGAATACCTAAGAGATTTTCTTCTTCCATTCCCAGAATCAGTACGGAGTCTGCGGCAGAGCACMCTAGCCAAGCGTTCGAATGCTGCTCCTCCTCTTAATACCAAGAAATCGTCTGTAAAAAGTGGATCTGCTCCAAAAAATGGACAGAAACCAGAGAGAAGTCCAGTTAAAGAGACTGATGTTGCTGCACGCTTGAAAACAGAGCCACCTAAGGAGGTTAGGCGTAGTACAAGACGATCAGGACAGGTGGAAGGAACAGCAGCAGCAGTAACAGCATCCCAAAGTAGTACAAAATGTCTGCCTGGTCCTGAAGATGTGAAAGAAATAAAGTCTGAAACCTCTGAGCAGGCAAAAGTTGAAGAAACATCCCCAGAGTTAAGTTGTGCTAATTTAACAGAACCCTGTTCTCCTTTTCCTGGGGAAACAAAGGAAACAGTAGAGGTTGTGATGAAGACTGACTGTAGGAGTGCTGAATCAGTTTGTTCAGTATCTACAGATACTGAAATGATTCCGGTTGAAAATGAAACAAGTGATGTGATTGATTCAATAGACTTGGGAAATTCTTCAGAAGAAAAGACTGATAATAAACCAGAGGAATCAGAGAAGAAAGCAGAAGAACATAATCAAATTGAAATAACTGGAAAAGATTCATCTAGTGCTTGCATGAATACAGATGACATTTGTGAGACTTTTTCAGATTTGTCCAGCTCTGTGAAAGAGGGCGTTGATTGTAGTTCAGGTTCCCACAGTGTGGAAGTTCTTGATGAAAATACATCATCAGTAAAGGAATGTGTAACAGAAGCTGGAGGTGATGACAAGGGAATGGAGAAAACTGAAACTCCATCTGAGAAACTGTTGGACAGTACAGACTGTGATAATAAAGACTTAAAAAGCAAAGAGTTTACTTCTGCTGACCCAGGAAGTAGCATTTTAGAAAGCACTGTTGTTGACCAATCAAGCCAAAATGTACAGCAGCAGATCAGCAGTACTAAAGTAGAAGGCCCAGAGGGATCAAAATTTCAGGAAGATGAGAAACAAATTGGTATTTCAACAAAATGTGAAAAGAACATTAGGCCCCAGCATAGTAAATCTGTAGTGCAGAATAAACAAAATCTGGCTGCAGGTACTCGGCAGAAACCAGGCACAGTGCAACAAGAAGTACCACGGTCAAGAACAAGAGCTGGTGTTGCTGTTTCGGGCCTTCACAGTCCCTCTTCTGCAAGTCTGAAGCGAAATGTGGATGACCAAGAGAGTCCTCAGCACCCAAATAACCCAGTTAAAATTAGGAAGAAACAATCTGATCTGGGTTTGAAAGCAAAGAGTAGCGTTTCAGGGGTGACTGTTAAAAAACAGACCAACACAAAGCTGAAGAAAATACCCYGTGTCCAGGCTTCTGGGCAAGCCCAGAAGTTATCAGTTCAAAAAGCAAGTGAGAAATCTCCTACTCATCAAAGCTGTTCTAAAGATACCCACCACTCTGTGCATTCATTGTCAGGCCATGTTGCGCATCCTGCTCAGAAGCAAGCCAGCAAACACCAGCTTGCAATTGGGTTAAAAGCAAATAGCTCCACAAAGGAAGAGGCAGAGAGTAAAGATCCCTCTGTTGTAGAACATTTGAGGGAGGATGATAAAGAAAAAAACAAGTCAAGAAGAAGTGATAAGAATCTCCAACCTCGCCAGAGAAGAAGTAGCAAAAGTCTTTCACTTGATGAACCTCCCTTGTTCATTCCAGATAACATTTCAACTGTTAAAAGGGAAGGSTTGGAACATACCTCTGCTAGTGAAAGCAAACATATTTGGGTGCCCAGCAAGCAGTGTGGCTTTTGCAAAAAGCCACATGGCAACAGGTGTGTGTGGCAATGTCTTAGGAATTTATTACTGGTCTTGGAAGATAATATTTTTCCTTCCACCAAATGTTTCATGCTGCTCATGCCAAAACAAAGTCTTAGTCTTGCAAATACAAGTCTGTATGTCATGCAGTCAGTTAATTTGTTTTACACTCATATACTTTTTTTTGGTCATTTAAATAGAGCATTAGAAACTAGTTTGGCACAAAAGTTTGAATAGAAATGTTTTATTATATGAGTACATATTTTGATGAATGTATAATTGTTCTATGCTGTTTAATTATGCACTTTAAACTTGACTTCTTTTCATAGAAAAGAAATAAGATATCTGTGTTCCAGGTTGTCATTTCCTTCTTTCCAGAGACGTGTTAAGTGGAAGGATCACCGTCAATCAAAAAAAACCAAATAGTTGTTTACATGTGACTTTTACTTGGTATAGGTCCAGTTCTAATAGTGGAGATACAGAAGCTTTTTTCGTTTTGTGTAATCATTGCATTGAGGTTTCATGTAACAGTAATTAAGTATTTGGCAGGGAGGAGAGAAAGAAGAACATGAAAAAACCCACAAAGCTTACACATGGGCATATCTGAAATTGTCTTGAAACTTAATAATGAGGTTGCATCTGAAGTTGATAATACCCCTCTGTGGCAAAACTTACTCTACACAGTAAGTGAGCTGAAAAAGACCATTAGGTTTCACTAACGACTTATCAGTCCAAGAATAAGTATCCTTTATTACACCTACTGTGTTTTAATACTGAGGTGTTACTTGTTACTGTTCTGTCTGCTAGCTGACTTTTTTTTTTTAATGTCAAATTGAAGGCATCTGTGATTAGCTTATGTGTGAGAAAGTTTTAATAGTAATTTTTAGTGACTGTGCTTTAGAACTCCATACATCAGAGTGAACATGAAGCAATTACCTTTTACACTTGAGGGKTTTTTTGGCATTTTTTAATATCTAAGAAGCCCTTCTGAGCTTTATTGACTGATTGTATCATATTTGAAAAACAAATACATGAAAATTCTATTACTGTACAGCTATAGTAACTGCATCATTGTGGCCTACTAAAAGAATTAATAAGATGTTTGCTCTTCCTGGTTGCTGAGGGTTACCTGATTGAAGGGGTGCTCAAATTCAGTTCCATGTGTTGAGTTTTTTTTTTCCCTTTGGTTTTTTTTAGTTCCTTTTATTTTTAAGACTCTATCATTTGTGTCTTTGTAAGAGTTTAATTTTACGCAGGTTGCATTTCCTTAGGTTTTGTTATCTTAGGCATTATCACAACAGTAGAACTGTGTGAGTTGCCTGTATTTTAGTGAATTGTTAACATCCCAAAAGGCCACTTTCTGGATACAAAAATGCTTCTTTCTTTTTAAAACAAAATATGATATTTGGAATTTAAACTACTTGATAGCTGTTAAAAATGCAGCTTTGACTTGAACTTGTGCTATATTCGTTCTATTTTTGCTAATATTTTTGGYATTCTGCGTTTTTTGTTTTTTTTTTAAATTAATGTCAGAGTTCAGAAAGACTTGATTTTTATTACTATATGGATCTARTAAGTGTGGCAAGGTGTGGCAGTGACTCAGCTAAATCTACCTATTTTAATTTATGAAGTCAATGTAGCATTACAGAAGATGTAGGGATACACAGCAATATAGGATTAAGTTCAACAAACCCAATTTTGCATTGCCAGTTCTTACTGCTGCAGGAAGAATAATATAGTGTATGAATCACCAGCTGAGGTTAGATTGAGACAGCCCATGAGTTGCCACAGATAGTAATTACAGGTATCATCATTTTGTAATGTTAGTCTTCAGTGCTTTAGGGGTTTTGTGTTGGAATTGTCTGTGTCTGCATTGCAAAATTGTTGATAGAACCAGTTCTTTCAGCAGAAGATGATCACATTTGCTAAATGTACAGAAAGATTATTAGCACATAAACACAGAATTTTTGTATATASAATGTGACTGAAACACAGTAGTGGAATAAGGAAGCTTGCAGTGCTGAGCTTCATGCCCAATAACAGAAGATTTAAGACTGTGAGTGCCTGACTTTTTATCATTACAAGTAATAAAGTCTTAGTTCTGATTACTTTGTAGTTTTATGCTACAAATAACTTAAACCTTGCAGATTCACTTGCTATCATTAAGATACAAGAGGAAGTAAAACTTTTATCTCCAGTGCCTTGGCATTTTGTCCTAATTTAATTATTAGTGCAAGAAAAATAAAACACTTCTAGTGCAAAAGAGAAGAAGCGTAAGATGATGAATTTGAATTCTGTCTCTTGGAAACCCATCAAAACTATGAACATTTACTATAATGGAAAGGGGATTTTAATTGGCTGTTTGGACTACTTTCCAGGAATTTTTGTTTCCCTTTTGAAACCACCTAGCTGGTCACTCATCCTTTTTTCYCTGTTCATTGTATAAGAGAAGATGAGAAAGTGTAAGACACAAATGCTGTCAAATTAATATGTGTTCAAGAAATGTTAAAGACAGAGCTAAGATCTGAAACATTTGTGTTTYTGTCTTGTTCTATGGTTATTTCAATTTTGGAAATTTTATTCAATGCTGTGGTACAAATTGCTTGTAGGAAAAGAAGTTAAACTGAAGTTGCAGCCCCAAACTGGGAAATAATTTGCCAAGAGCTTTGTAGGATGTCATGTTAAAGTAACATACTTAAAATTCAGGATGCAGAATAGTAGTCACTTGAACCTTTGTGTATTCCCTGTAATTCCCTGTAAAGCCACCAACGTGTCGTTATTGTAATACCAAGCTTGGATGATTGATTCAGGTTGAAGATAATGTGTGGAAATCATGGTATCAGCTTTCTTTGTGTACAGAATTCCCGAAGGGTGATGCTTACATAGGCCTTACACAAACCCAGGGTAATTTTACTCTGCCTGCTAGAACAACAGTAGAAGGATGGTACTTCAATGTTGTTTTATTTGAAATCAGCATGTGATAAATGGAGTAAATTTGTATCTTTAGGAATGCATGGAGTAATTTGCTGGCCACATGCAAAGTCAAAGTACTTGTCAGTGTTTGGCTCTAGGACTCTCTCAGCCTGTTTGCTTGAAGTATTGTGATGTATCTTTGCACATAACGAAAAAGAATTGCTCTTTCATATGGAAACTAAGCCTTGTGTTTCTGTACAAGTCAGATGACAATTTACTTTTGGTAATTTTCAACACACCTGAAAGGGTATTTTTTCAGTGCAAGGTTTGAATTGTTGTTACTCATAGTACTATTTTCAGTGTTTGATATTGCCAGCGTCTTCCCATATTGCTGTCAGATGTTTTCTAATCAGGTAATAACATAAATCGTATGCAAAAATTTTCATTTATCTATCTGTAGATGAAAAGTGTCTATGTGTATGGATATGCATATCACAATGAAAAATGTTAGACTGAAGTTACTACTCAAATTCCTAATGAATCCAAGTGATGCTGAAAGTACAGAGCTTTATCACAAACAGTAGTCACTTTTCCAGGATGCTGATCAAAGGTTAAAGACAGATGAATTTAAAAAAAATATAGAATTTCTTTGGCATAGTTCTAAATTAAGTTGGTAGCTCTGCAGACATTGAGAAATCTGCTAATGTAAGATTTCTCTGGTTTTTACTGTAGGTACTCAAATTCTCTGCAGACTGGAGGGCTGAACTGATTCCTTGCTTGTACAAATAGACAAAACTCTAACAGACATTTTCCAGATTACAGAGAGTCTTTCTTCTTTAACAAGAAGTTCGATCAATTTTGGATGAATAATTCATGGTAGACAACTTGAGATACTCTCTTTCTAAGCAAATGTTCTAGGAAGCATTATCACAGAGCAAGTTTGTATCTTTAATTTGGTGACTTTCTCTTGATTTCAACAGTTCCAAGTAAAATTTTTAATAGGCTGTAGGAGTTTGAGGATTCTCTGCTGTTATTTTGTGTTGTTTTTGGTTTTTTTCCTTCTGGTTTTGTTTTGTTTTGTTGTTGCTTGGGCTTTGATAATCCAGTTTGAGTGGTCAGACAAAGTGACCTCGCACCTTGCAGAAAAATTAAGTGATACAGGAGTAGATTTTACTTAGAGTATTCCTTTCCCTCCACATTTCAACTGTGCTTTAATATGAAGGAAAAGTTAGTAATGTGGTAAAAGGTAATTCACTGGAAAATGCTGAAGTTGATTTAGCRAAGGTACAGTATTCCTGATCTCTTGCTTACGCATAGTTCCTAAAAAGTTCTTCAGAACTGTAGTACAGGAAAGTAGTTTGGCTGATGGATGCAAACTGCAGACCATTTTTACCCATAGTAAAGATTATTAGGAGATTTGTATTTTAGAGGTAATGCTAAATGTCAGTGAATCATAGTGGATCCAGTTTATCATACAATTTACACAGCCAGTACAAAAGAGAGTGATTGAGAAAGGAGCTTACAGCCATCCTTGAATTACACATGCATAGTTTTTTTAGGGTGGTGATGCCTGGCATCGGTGGATAGTATACAACAAACAGTTTGAGAGCATTCTTCACCAGAAGCAGTAATTAGAATAATGAGGGTGCCTGAGTTCTAGTAAACGTTCATTAGATAGTATGAGTATGTTAAGCAGCAGATTATGCAAGATGTCATCAGTTTACAGTAATGGATGATGCTTTTAAACTTTCTGCCTCTGTTACTGCTTTCTTCCTCTGTGAAAAGCCTTGCAACATTAAAAGCTGTCGTGCTTTTCCACCCACAGCTGTAGAAAAACCAAATGACAGTATAAACAACCAGCAATGTAATGTATAATTAGTGAATGGAAGGACTCCACTGTGATTCTTATTGACAGTTACATAATTGTATTTGTAGATTTTATACAGATTATATTACTATGCTGCAGTATTGGCAGGATTATTATTAATACCAGTGGCATTAAGGAATCAAGCAAATGGATACCATAAGTTGTCTAAAATAGTTTTATAAAAGATGAGCATAAATACAAAGTGTTTATAAATGTAGTTTATAAAGCATGTGATGCTTATCTTGCAACATGCAATGTGTGTAGAATCCTCTGGTAATGGAGCTTCTCTTAATGATTATACATGTGTGTGTATATATACATAATTTTTAGTGCAGATTTGTAATAATTATTACGAAATGTACTGATTTTTTTTTCAGGGTTTTGGGGAAGTTTAGTGGTTTTGGCTTTGCTGTTTGGCATGTTTAATGAATTAATCTTTAATTCAAAAAGCATAGGGTTGTTTGTCTTCCTGCTGCTTCCTTTTTGGAGAGGTTCCTGTAATAGGAATAGCAAAGAAAATAATGCCCTTAAGAAAGAGAAGAAACATGTGACATAAAATATGGGTTATTGAAATTTAGTATTTAGGCAATAAGTTTGCAGTGTCTTTTTCATATGCTGCAAATTCCTTATAAAGAGATCTACTGATAGTGATGGAGATAGGTTTGTGGGTTTTTTCTAGAAGATCAGAACTTGAAAAATTATGTGACTTGTGTTAGAMTTCGCCAGAAAGGAAACAAGTGGAACTGTTCGTGTCTCTGTGTGCTTACAAGGCAGTGTAGATTTTTTTTTTTGCATAAGACCATATTTCATTTGAGCTTTGTATCAAGCCATGCTACTTCACTAATGTGGAACATACACTCTGCTAAAGCTGCCATGCCATGAATATCTCGTCCCTGCTTTAACATTGGCTGCACTGTAACGTCAGTGCAGCAGAGAAACAGCTGAAATATAAGTTTACAACAGATCTGTAGAAGATTGGTGAACAGTGCCATTAAGGGATGTAATGAAAATGGAGGACTTGCTTTAAATACTGAAGTCTTTTAAAAGTGAACAGTGGGTTTACCCCTCTTAGGTGAATTTGGGGCAAGAATTATTTTTAATAGCTTGATATGAGTTTTTTGCTTGTTTTGGGTTTTCTTGGTTAAGATTTGAGTCCTGTTGTGGTATTTTTCCCAATTGCTATGTACCACTAACATGAAGGAGAAGCAATTGTTCTGAAACTATGATTTTCTGTGGCAATGCAACTTACATTATTAATTAATCTTAAAATGCTGATTGCTGTCCCACACTGAATAACTCTTGACAGCTCCTGGTTTTTATTTTGTTTACTCAAGTATAACTTTACCATGAAAAGCTGTTTTATGAGTAAGGTGGTTTCTGCCCATTTTACAGTAATGATTTTCTCTGGACCCTTGCTGCAGTTACATAATTTGAATATATGAAGGTAATTTTAAAACATGGCCCATATATTTAGAAAATAAATTGTCCAAGCCTGAGTTTTTCATCTTACAAATGAATTAAATTTATGCCAAATAACACACCCAAGAAAGTCTTCTGATCATAAGAGAGGTTGTGGCAGGTTTGCATTAATTATTCTGTCTCTTTTTATGTTTCCTCTTTTACTTTCTGATTTTAAGGTGCCTCTTTTCATACTGATACGTGGACTTCCAAGGGAATTCTTTAAAGGAATGAAAAAGCAGCATACTCTAATGAGCTATAGTACTGTCCCCTGTCAGTTTTTTAAAAAGTCCTTCTTCCAAAACAAAATGCTTATAATAAAGCCCAGTGAAAGCAATTCAGTTTCATTGATTGTGGCATGATTTAGTATTTTAAAACATATTTTTCTTTCTTTTTCAGCTTTACATCTTCCAGTCCAGCCTTACAACATGGGTAAAAGTCCTGCACTTCCAATTTGAAGCAATCTGCAGTCAGAAACTTTGGTGTTTTACTAGTCCAAGATACCAGAACCGCTTCAGTTAAAAATAACAACTGTGCAAAAGGACATCCTTGAGCCTTCAAACCAGGCTTCAGTTTTTTCTTGACTCCCCTATTTAGCTTGAACATTGCCCATTACTTAATTAAAAGTGCTACAAATCATAGTTGTTTTGTGTGCAGATGAGAGAAACAGAGATGTAGAAGTGGCCTTATGGTAAAAAGGATCGTCAGCGTTACTGGTATCAAAATCAGTATGTTCTCTCCCAGCCTCAAAAGTTCCAGTCTTGCATTTGACTAGTGTGGGGAAAAAAAAAAAAGGCATTTAGTAGAAATAGTGAATATTTTTAGGCAGGCAGAACCAGTATTTTTATTACTATTTTGTATAACTAGGTTTAAACAAAACAGTTGTAAACAATACATTCTGTTTTATAGAACAGGTATTGTGGACATTTCCTGATTCTTTTTGTAGTCTCGGTTTCTGAATCCTCAATTTTGAACTTTTGTTGTGTGTGTTGAAATACGGTGTAACTGAAACCTTGTTGTGAAGACTGTAATGAAGCCAAATGAATCTTCCATCTTCAGTAGTTTGCTTGAACAACATCTCTGTCCCTGTGTAGCCTTAATGAAGAATGATCTTTTCTGAGCTGAATTTATTGTAGGGTTTTTTGACTTTTAAAATTTTTATTATTTATTTGATAGACCTGAAAATAAAGATTTAAGATTGAATACCTTASTGACACACCATCTCTATTAACCCTTTTTTATGTGTGAGCTAAGCTGAAAAGTTCCATGTGCTGTCAATTTAAAGTTGAAGCTGTGCAGCATCTTGTGTATTTTAGCTTAATCTCTTCATCAAATACCGCTTTCTAAATATAAATCAAAAATTTGTTTTGGTTACTAAAAGCTGCAATCCATCTTCCTCGTATAACAAATTAATCTCTGATGCCTGAATTTACAAACTGAGGAAAAAAAATTTTAATAAAAATTCAATTAATAGCAGTTGTGGCTTCATGATGGTGTATTCTTGGTTTCCTTTTATTTTTTGAACAATAGGCATTAATTCCTTAGGACACCAAAACACCCTTTAAGCATGATGCTTTAGCTGTGTGGTTTGACTTTATTTTGCAGAAAATCTTACATGGAGAATTTTTGTAGCCATTTTCAATGTTCCCAGGGCTTTACTAGTGTTTCATTGGAGTGGTACAAGACGTGTGCTGTGTAAAGCACCTGCTGTGGACCYTTGCAGTTACGAAATAGGCACTCACCTTGTATTTCCTGCCTGTGCATATTTGGCTCAAGGCTCTCAGAAAGGAGCAGTGAGCTTTGAGTAGCACTCCTGTTGCTTCTTCCTTGTTTTTCTCTTGTGTATGAAATACCATACCAAATGCTGTGGTATTACTCTGCTGAGACCATCAGAAGCAATTGTGCCCTAGTGTTGCCTTTCTTGTTCTTGCAGTTTGCTGGAACATGAATCTGTAAAGATGGAGATACTGACAAAGCATGAAGGAACCTCTGCCTTCCTTATAAAAATTATGAAGTAGATGGGCAGATACTGTTTGCTAGTGACAAGTAATACTATTAATGTATAGTATAATATTATGTATACCTCAGAAAAATTAAAAATAAGAAAATATTTTTCTTCCCAAACTTGTTTAAAAACCAGTTTCTTCAGATCTAGCAAACATCGTCATAGGCTTTTTCTCAATCTGATTGACCTCTAAAACTCAGATTCCTTTTGCATAAAAACATTTTCTTCAGCAGAATGTAATCCTGACAGATTTTGAGTAGGGAGGGACAGAACATAGACACAGCTTTTTCTTCTGTTCTCTTGTTTCAAATATTTGCTTATTAATAAGAGTTTTCACCTCTGAGATAACAGTAGTTTTTGAGTACAATACCTGCATCAAGCCACCTGGAATGTTCATTTACAGTTCTGGACAATGAGAGTTGCTCTTAAGCACGTCCTATAATGTTTATATGGCTCTGCCAAGTAGGTAAGTCAGCAATATAGCAGATCCTAGCCTGAGTGGGGGCATACATAAGTTAGGAATCATCTCCTTATGGAAGAGATCTATAAGGTGTTAGGTTAAAGAAATAGGGTTTGCAGGTCAGTGTGTTTAGCTCTTAAATATACTATTGAAACAACCAGGTTTTCATTAATTACTTTTTAAGTCAAGTCTGCTATGAAATTCAAAACCTAGGAATTCAGTAAATAAATTTTTAGTATTAACAAAGAACTTATACTTTTTTGAATACACTTGCAGTCCTTCTGGATTTTCTTTGTCCAGACTATATGTTAAAGTACATATCTTGAAAATATGTGAGTATAATATAAATAGAAAAAGAAAGAAAGAAAAATAAAAATTGAACAAAAAACACCCCAACAAACAAAACCACAAACAACAACAACCCCCCTCATTCCCCCCTGCCCCATCAAAAATATGAAAGAGGAAAGAGAATGCAAGTGGATATTGCAAGAGATCTTCGTACATCATTTAAAAGCCGGTTTTTGGTGCCAGGTTCAGTATTGGTAGAAAATAATTACTACCGTGTAAGTCTCCTGGAAGTAATTGGTTTCTAGCCTGTGGAACTTTGAAATTTCAAATCATTCCCAAATACTTGCACTGGAGATTGGATCAATCAGTGCAATTAGCTATTCATGATATCAGATTAAGTTTTCAAAATACTTCCAAAAAATGGTCAAAAATTAGGCTTTTATTTGATACCAAGTGATCTTTACAATGCTTAGAAAATATTTGTATCTAAAATTGATTCTGCTTTTAAAATAATGCAGTTAAGTGACTTGTGAGATGAAGAGTGTCCTTTAAATGATGGTAATTTTGATGTTTGAAACATTCTTTAAATAGCTCTTAGCTCTAAATAAAATAGCTAAGTAGTGCAAAAATACCTTCCTTATTTAAAAGAAAACAGTTACTGCAAGCTGGACAGTTGGTTTTGGAAGCCAAACTCCTGGCCCCATATTTACCAGAAAAGAGAATGAAAAGCAACTGTCTAGAAATAATTTAGTAATAATGGTCTAAGGAATGAGATGTGAAATAACAACTAATTTAGAATAGGTTGATATGCCCTTTGTGTCTGTGAAAGCTTTTAAAGACCTCATACTGCTATGCAAGAGTGCAGCTGCTGGTGTGTTTGTGATGAATGATGACAATTGTATTTGTAGAAAAACAAGGATAAAATCTTGCAGAAAATTTTCAAGTCTTTTCAAACAGGTTTACTGTTTCTGAGAGTTGCTGGGTTTTTGGTTTTTTTTGTTTTGTTTTTTAACATTCATAAGAACATTGATAGTAGACTGAAAAGAAGCTTGGTAGGATTTGGGAGCAAGCTACTACAGTGAGGTTTTGATAGTCTCTTGGACTACTGTAAAAAGGAAAAAGGCAAAAAAAATACCTCTCAGGAAGATCATACCATGTTGTAAGGCTGGAGATGGATGTAAAGCACCAAAGAGAATAACTTACTAGGTAAGAACAAATGATTGAGATACACAGATTAAACCAATGGTGATATATCCTGCTGAAGGTAATGTATCTTCTTTCATAGTCTTCTTTCATAGTTTTCACTGACTTATATCTTACTTTGTTTTCAGGTTTATGGTAGGCTGTGGTAGATGTGATGATTGGTTTCATGGTGATTGTGTTGGACTGAGCCTTTCTCAAGCACAGCAGATGGGTGAAGAAGATAAGGAGTATGTGTGTGTGAAATGCTGTGCTGAAGAAGACAAAAAAATGGAGTGTTCTGATCAAACTGTACCAGATACTCAAGTGAAACTTGAGCATAAAGAAGAAAAAGCARTTGAGTGTGAAAAAATGGGAGTGTCAAAGCAAGCACCTACTTGTAATCTAAATACGACGACTGAAAAAACAAAGCAAGCGGAGGACACTGGGAAGCACAAAGTCAAAATCTTCAGACGGGTGAGTCTTGTTTAATGTTTTATGTTCCCTTAATTATGGGGGTTAGAAGGTTTCTGCCTGTCCCATTGCCAGTTAATAGACCATGTTTCTGACATCTTTGTGATTCTAATTCAAATTATTTGCAAAGTTACTTCATTTTCTAACTGGATCGATTCTTTCAAGAGGGTATTGCTAAACTCTTGTTATATTGCACAGGGAAATGTGCATGTCATATGTATATAGAACATCCTGAGTTGAAAGGGACACATAAAGATCATCGCAGGCCTACTCTGTATTACTCCTGTATGTGTATATAAACTGATACATACAGATGTACAAAGAAGTGGTGAAGCACCTTGTGCATTTTACTTCCATGTTTCTAAGCGTATTATAGGACATTTGTCAATTTGCTATGTGTTATAAGCTGCAGATAAATAATACAAAACAACAAGAGTATTTTAGTTYTGAGTGTTTTTATTTCAGATTGTATGTAGAAAAAAAGCCTAATGCTTTGATTGRGGCTTTTCTACTTTTTATATCTAATTTTACTAGCCAAAGGATAATTTACAGATTACTGAGACAATCCTTCAGTCTGTTAGTATGTAATGTTGTATTCATGATAATGTAATCATCAGTAATCTTGTCTTATTTCTGAGCAGTAGTATTGAAATTCTGGAATGTAAGCCGTTCTTTCTAATTTTAGTTTACATACGCTTTCTAAACATCAGTGACCTTTGTGGCTAAAACAGGTTAAGGGATGTTCCTAGGTATCCCTGACTTTCTAAAATAACTGCAAATTCAGTGGTTGTCAACACAGAGCTTAAATGCAAATTGTCTGTGCTGTATCTTGAGCTAATATTTAAAAGAAGTTMTTAAGCAATGCTTGGCAGTAATTTAGAACATTGTTCAGTGATTCTTCAGAAAATTACATGGTGGCACATACATCCAGGGTATATATTGTACAGTGTAAAAAGGAAAAATATGTGGTAATTTCAGAGAGGTTGATTGTAGCATTCAGTAGCATGCTAATGTGTGTAAATGCTTCTTTCAGGAATCTGGGGATGGGAAAAATGTACCGGAGTCCAGAGACTCAGACACTAAAAAAGGGCAGCATGTTCCTGCTCGGAAAGGATCACAAACTGCTGCAACTCCTCGGCGGTCCCCTGAAGATAAAAATGAAAAAATAAGCAAAGAATCCCTTRGTACAGTGGAAAGGTCCACAAAATCAGGTACCAAGGTTTGGGGATGCTGTCCGTGCTGCAGTTCACATCTGTGTACAGTGAAGGATGATGCCTTTTTTTGTAGCATCAGTTTTTCAAATYATGTTCCATAGTGAGTGCGGTGATGATCTGAAGAGCTGTTTGTTCCCATAACATTTATGATCTTTATTTCTGTTTTATTTAGTRGGTAGATGTGTCCTAGGTAGGTGTTTCCTGTTTCAGTAGTAGGGGATGCTCACATAATCAAAAGTGAGAGAAGAAATGCACAGACATCTCTGTATTARACTTTATTTTACATTGTAAGAGACTTAGAAATGTTCTTTCATAAAATACAGTGAAATGTTTTGTATACATAAAACTGGTTTAATTGCTGTAATTTTTTCCTTTTTTCCTGACTATAAAATGAAAAAAGAAATATTACTTATTTCCCATTGCTTTCCTTAATAGAAGAGTGCTGCTCAAAATTAATGACATGTTCACATGCTGACACAAATGAGCTTYCAGTTGACTCTCTGAAAATTCGTAATTTTTCTTCAATGATTTTAGTTTGATTGGACTTACCCATTATTTTTATTATTTATGACAGAAACCTTATAATGACCTTGAGTGTTACCTGAATCAGAAGATGAGATTATTATAATTGAAATAACTTTGATGGCTAACAGATGCAGAAATGCTAAGTGTAATGTAAAATGGTATTTTAAAGCAAAGTTTATTATGCTTATATGTGCTTCATAGTATATTATTTCTCAGTTTATTCATTGAAAAATCAACCTATGCCATTAAAAAAATTTAGAGTCAAAAGTCATACTTAGGATCAGCCTAATGAGTAYTGGTCATCTTGATTTGGTGTAGAAGAAACTACTGCAAATCAAAGGGCAAATCCCCTCTTTTTGCTAGGGAAGTTTTTATTCTGGATTAATCTAAGGAACATAAAATCCAAACCAAAGAAGGAAAAAAAACCCAACCAAACACAAACCATTCACCCTTCTTCTTGAGGATCAATTCTTAGCAGCTCAAAAATAAAATTTCATGAAAGTAATTCCATCAGCAGCAAAAGTTTATAAATAAACCTACTTGMGTATTTTACAGTTTTTAACTGTGTGTTTTGATAGGTGTGCATGAGAAACAAGAAATTAAGAAAAAGAAAAATGAGAAAGGATCTATTAGTGCAACACACCTGCCAGCTGTGCCAGCTTCCAAGCCTTCTGCTGATCAGATAAGACAAAGTGTTAAGCAATCTCTTAAGGAAATTCTTATGAAAAGGTAAAGATATATTAAGAAATGAAATTATTAATTTGTATTTATAAATATTTTCCTTTGGAAGGCGGAGGAAAAACTGTTAATTTTTTTTTTATGTATTTTGTAAATTTTGCCATTGTGTTCTCTTACAGATTGACAGACTCCAGTTTAAAGATTCCTGAGGAGAGAGCAGCAAAAGTTGCCACAAGGATTGAAAGAGAGCTGTTTTCTTTTTTTCGAGACACTGACGCAAAGTATAAGAACAAATATAGAAGTTTAATGTTCAATCTGAAAGATCCTAAAAATAACGTATGTGTGATTTGTCTGTTGTCCTTTGCAGAAATCCTTGATTTACTGTAGATTAAAGGACCAGTCTTCAGTGTAGAAACATTATCAATCCTCCTGCAGTTTAACCTGTTTGGGGTTTATTTTTAGGTTTCCTTGGTTCTTTGATGTTGTTTGTTCTTTGGGCACTCAGTGTCCTCTGTGTTCTTCCCCATGRTTAGGTCTCCAACTCCTTGCTCCCAGTGTATCTTTTTTTTGTTTGGTTTCAAACTGTAGTGGATATAAAGCCTGCCTAGTTTCTGTTTTCTCTGTACCACTGACCTGTTATTTAGATATTCCTGTCCCCTGCATAATTCTTTGCTGTTTACTGTGCCTACTGTTTTTCTGTCCAGGATCTCCTCACTGTCCTTTTTCATACCCTGATTTCTCAAGCTGGTCTTCAGTCTCTATTCTGCTTTCTATGAGCCCATTATTTAACATCATACCTCCTCAGCTTCTGTCTTTTGTCCTTTATCAGTAATTCTGATCAAGTAATTTCGTTTATAGTATTTTGCCATTACAGTTTGCCAGCTGTAAATTATAAGAATATCTTAACTTCTGTCTAACAATTAACTGCTGTTTTCTCTTTGCTCATACTGCTAGTTGTTTGTATTTTTTTTACCCTAAGACTCCATTTAGTCAAGAACAATARATATCCTCTAATACTTTCTTCTCTTTGTTATGTAATGCAGAGGATTTGCACCTTTAAAAATAAAACCGGTAAACTGAGTTACCTCTGCATTTAGTGGGCATAAACTATTTCTCCTTTGAAACAGCAGTTATACAATTGATCATTAGGGGTATATGTAGATACATTGTTATGTAGAACAAATGGAGCTCTGGAATTAAGCTTTTATGTTATAAAATCTAGTACTGCAGTGGAGATAATTACAAACCCACACACACTATTTAGCTGTACAGAGCCATGTTTTTATGTTACTTCTCTGATCTATTTCCTGTTGCAAGCAATTTTTCTCTTGATAGCAATAGTTACTTTTCTTCTTTCTTCTAGATATTATTTAAGAAAGTACTGAAAGGAGAGGTTACTCCAGATCATCTAATAAAAATGAGCCCAGAAGAACTGGCTTCCAAAGAACTGGCTGCTTGGAGACAGAGAGAAAACAGACATGTGAGATTTGTCAACTTCCATTGTTTATTGGACAGTCTAAGCATGTGTAACTTCTGTTTGCAGGTTACGTGTATGCAGAAAGAGCAGAAGGGATGTTGTGACCAAGCAGGAGGATCTCTGTCTTTAATTTAGTACTCAAAATCCAAAGATGTTGTTAGGGCAGAAGTGAAAGGAGTATAGACAGTTTCTGAGGGGAGGAAACCATGCACTTTCCTCTGCCTTGCAACTTTGTTGCTGCTTGCTCTTTCTTCTTTCTGTCTCAAGAGTGAAGGCTTATTTGTCCTTATTTTCCAAAAGATTTTAAAGCTGTTGCTGGAGCTTTATAAAGACTAGTTTCTTACAGAGGGAATGAGATCTATTTGGACAAATGAAACCAGAGCAAACTGGTGTTGTTTCTAACTTCTGCTGAAGCATTACAAATCAGTCCCCAACAAGTAAATCCAGAGCTGAAAACCTGATCTTCCAGTAGGGAAAGCAGCCTAAAGGGAGAACAAACAAAAAAAAGCAAGCAGCAAAAAAAAAAAACCCCAAGAAAGTGTAGGAAGTTTACTAGGTTAGTTTAAGCATGACTTCTCAAAACAGAAAGTCACTGTATATACTCTGCTGACTGTTAAGAATGAGGAACAGGAATAAGAAGACCTGTGTTATTTTTATAGAAGATTCCTTTTCTTTAGACATTACTCCATTTATTGGGCATTTAGTCTGACAATAACTGCAGCTGCTTGGAAATGGCCATTAAAAATTGTCTAGTTTACAAAATCTGGATTTATGTTGACAAGTACTTTGGTATTTATATTCCACATGATAGAACCTAACAGCATGATAATGTAAATTCCTCTGTGTACTCAGATTGAATATTTGGTAATAACTAATTTAGTAGAGTGGGATGCTGTTTTAGAGACTGCACTGTGCTGTGCAATAGTAATTATTCCTGTGTTTTTTCCATGTCATTGCGCATTGTGGCTAGACCTGTTTATGAATCATGATAACTTTTTGCTACTTTCTGTGGAAAAACRCTTGTTGATTATCTTGAGTTGTTTCAAGGGCCTATAAAGAATGRAAAGTTTATTTATTCTATATCTATCCAAAGCCCATCTTTTGTAGCGGAGCTATTTTACATTTATTTTTATAAACATCAGTGAAATTCTGAAAACAGACCATGCAAAATAGTATTCCACGGCTATGAGAAATACTTTCCCAAGAAAGTCTGTGCTGCTCAGAAAATTGCTGAAGGGTCCTAATTATTTCAATGAAATGCTTCAAAATTTCTAGAAACATGTAGAATAAATAGCAGTGTATCACTTGACTGTATTTTTCATGTTACTATTTAAGCAAGGCATTGAGACTGCTACTTACTGATTTATTTTTTTTTTTATTTCCCTAGGATGTTCAAAAGTATGTTGGTATTTTTGAGACAGATAAAGCACTCATAGAATCCTTGTTTTTTTAGTCAATCAGGCTTGAGATATTTGGCACAGCCAACACAACCCCTTTCTGGTCTAAGAAATGAAAATGTGCTATAAGAGGCAATATTAGAAATAATGGTTTATTTTTTATGTTACTGCAAGAATGCAAAGCAGCAGTGCTGTCGGATTCRGCATCTCCATTACTTTTAAAAACACCTTTAAATTTTTTTTTTGAGGTGAAGCATTAGGTTTGTGTACTAAAAACCAAGCTGTTGAAAAGTGATACAAAKCTGCATATATTTATATCCTACATTGTCCCTATTATTATGGGAAAAGAATGGATGTGTTTTTTTCTTGAGCTTTTGGGAAATCAGAATTGCTGGTATTTTAATTTAGTGTTGAATGTTTACTTTATAAGTTATTTAAATGCATGCCTGGTAAGTACTTGCTGCTACTCTGTAGGAGAAGTTAGACAGCTGCTTTGATGTTTGCTTTATGAAACTACTTGACACTTGCAAAATAAGAATGTGTTACTTTTCTTCCTAGAGGGTTTCCAAATTGCAATACTGTTATCTCTTATATTTCTGGATTTCTGAATTTTACTGTATGGGAATAATAATGCATAACTTCTTGTTTTCACAGACAATTGAAATGATTGAGAAAGAGCAGAGGGAGGTTGAAAGAAGACCTATCACAAAAATTACTCACAAAGGAGAAATAGAAATTGAAAGTGAGACACCAATGAAAGAACAAGAGGAAGTAATGGAAATTCAGGTAGAAAAGAAAGCACAGCACTACAGTGTGTTTAGTTCATAAGCGATATGGTTGTGTAGTGTTTTGTTTATGATTTTATTGGTCAGCTCTCTAATTATCTGTTAGGTCTGGTTTGAGTTTAATTTTTCTTTTATTTTACTGACTTCTTGGCCCGATTATTTTGTTGGTTTCTTTGCTTCTCTGTTGTCTTTGTGACTGTATGATGAGTTTTGGCAGTAGTAGAAAATAGAAAGTAAAATTAGAAAATATTCTCAATGGTACCTGAAGATATTTGAGAATATCAATTAGTTATTGTAATGAATTTGAAGATTTTGTGATAGRATTTTAGACTACCCAGCTGAAGGAAGAGCTTTATGTCTGAAGGGAGRAAAACACCATAAAACTTCTAAGCCATTTTAGGAATATTAACAGAGGGATAAAAAAAGCCTAACTGAAATGTGTTTGACTTTTCTTAGGAACCTAATACAAAGTTGTTTGAGAAGTCAGAAGAAGCTGAAAAGGATAAAGAAATAAATGAATCTGCATCTCCAGACACCACAAGTCAACATAAAAATCATCTCTTCGATCTGAACTGCAAAATCTGCATAGGTAATTCGGGAAAGCATATGAAAATAAATTGATTGCRCTTCTATAACTGTCACTCATAAATCTCAGGATACCTCAAGAATTTAAATAAATGGGGGTTTTTACTTAGTTTACTGACCAAGTTGTGGAAGGAATGTTTTACTTCATAATTTACAAAAGCAACTATTAAAAGGAYAGTCTGTTGGCAGAAACTTGTCTTCTTTTAAGAAAACAGCTTCAGAGAGTGAAATCCCTGTGGTGTTGATTCCTCATTTCTTTATCTTATGCCATTGCAGTGGCAAATTYATGTGTAGAGCTGTATAAACATATGCAATGTATTAATTTATACACCACAAAAATATGTGTAAAATATGTATCCTATGCAATGGCAATATGTAGTACTTTTGGTGTGTCTTCCTTGTGTTCAGAGGAAGTCCTCTTTTTGTTTCTGTAATAAAAAATGAAACCCACTGCACTTCCTTTCCTGCAGGCCGGATGGCACCACCCACTGATGACCTGTCTGGGAAGAAGGTGAAGGTGTCTGTTGGGGTGGCACGGAAGCAGTCAGACAATGAAGCAGAGAGCATTGCTGATGCACTCTCCTCCACCTCAAGTATTTTAGCTTCAGAATTACTGGAAGATGATAAGCAAGACTCATCTAAGTCATTCACACCTCTCCCAAAGTAATACAAGCTGTAGAAACAGTATTTTTAAATGAAAGACATTATTAATCTTGTTCAGCTGTTATGTCTAAAGCTACTTTTTAAAATGGCATTTCATTAATCCATTTGGGTATCYGAAGTCTTACACATTTTTAGAATGGAGTTCTCTGCTGGAGCAAATGATGTTCATTTATATACACAATACTACATATATTGTTGTGATTGCAAACTTCTAAATAGCATTAAATTTACTTTTCCGAAAAAGCCAATGTTTTTTGGTGCAGCAAGGTTTAAAAAAAGTTCATATTACCAAAAATCAGTATAAATTTCATATTGTCTTTTGCTGTTAAAGCATGTAGTATGTATGGTGCTTCATTTAAATGAGTGTGTCTTTGTATATGTGTATATATAAATTCAGGGAATTTGAGATTGCTCCAAACAGAGCATTTACACTGATAAATGTCTGTTAAATCAGGCTAGTTTTGAATTCCAAAGTAGTGCTTTTCTAAAAACGGCAGGTAAGAGCAGCTTGTTTGATGTTTGATTACTGTATTTGCTGTCAACTCTCTTCATTTTCTACCACACTCTGCTACTCACTAAAAAGGAAATTGCAGTTTATGAGGCTGTTTCTTTCTGGTTTGAGGGAGGCTTTTCTAGAAAAACACCCACTCCCAATTATTTAGAATTGACCAGAGTCCATGCTGAAATTTTGCCTTTATCAGGACAGTGTGATCTTTTACCAAGGATAGTGAACTTTGGTTTTTGAATAGCTTAGAGCAGGTTCGAGGTAATTTCCAGTGTAGACAGAAATAAACATAGGTTTCAGTGTTACTGTAACAGCACATCTGGTACTACTGGGCAGCTTAAAACTGCTAAAATAGCACACCTAGAATATTTTGGTAGTAACATGTTGGGAAATGTTGAAACGTGTAATCTTTTTCATAAGGAAACTCTCAGGCTGAAACACACTCTCCTGTGAAATTATTTATGTCACCCATTAATGTTTTCAGCTGATTTGTTGACAAAACTGAGGCTTTTTTTCAAAGGGATGAAAACCAGGTTTTGTACGGGTGGAGTTGGGAGGAGGCACTCACAGAAGGTGTGGAAATGATGCATAGGTGAGAAGACATGAGGAGCCAGCTGGTGGGACAAGGAGAGAGTAGGGTGACACAGGCATTCAGGTAGTGGACAGACAGTGGTGGCACAAAATGCAGGAGTTAGGAAAGCAGTGTAGGCCAGCAGGCAGTGTGTTGTTATCTTTTACCTGTGCCAGGGGAACATCTTTCTGGCTCTGCATCACCTGTATGCATTTGTGTCCTCTTCAGAGGTAGCATTTGATAATTCTCAGACTAAACAACTTCTCTGTTTTTAAAAAATACTGACTAGTTAACTAATGTGCTGCTCATCTGAGTGTCCTTCATGTACCATAGAGCTACTCCACTGGAAGATGAGAAACATGGTTGTCTGCCTCTCTTTTTTAGGTTGTGTTTTTTTTGTTTTTTTTTTTTTGTTGACCCTCTAGTATTAACTGAAAGAGAAAATTCTTGGTATTACTACATTTTTGTGACAAAGAAAAATAATGATTTACACTGTCTTGCATGATAGATCATGTTGTAAACCAAGTGGATTTTTATTTGTCCTTTTTTTTTAGGTCAGAAACGCCTGGTACTGTTGAATGTGAAAGTCTGTTTCTGGCACGCTTGAATTTCATCTGGAAGGGCTTTATCAATATGCCTTCAGTAGCAAAATTTGTTATTAAGGCTTATCCAGTTTCTGGCTCCTTTGAGTATTTAACAGAGGTATTTATATTTATTGAAAAGAATGAACAAGTCATTTGTTAATTTTGCCAACTTATTTACCTTGAAGGCTAATATTAATATAATGATGCAAGAGAGTGATGCATGATGATTGTACTGAATTAAGTATTTGTGGGAGGACATGGGTTAAGGCCTATATTTATAAGTCCAAC
Source organism: Alauda arvensis (assembly GCA_902810485.1). Taxonomy (NCBI): domain Eukaryota; kingdom Metazoa; phylum Chordata; class Aves; order Passeriformes; family Alaudidae; genus Alauda; species Alauda arvensis. The sequence goes on along the minus strand of CADDXX010000137.1, from coordinate 177,870 downwards.
ATTATTCATTACAGTAACCTCTGGTTCATCTTCCCATCTATAACAGAAACCTGTGTAATGGAGTTTGGGGGTTTTTTTGCCTATCTGGTGGCAATTCTGATCCTAACRTTGCATTGTGACTAAGTTGTCCCTAAAAAAAAGCTTATATAAAGTTCTCTTCTGTGTCTGAAAGACAGGAAAAGCATGAAACTGCTTATAATAATTGTCTTAATGTCACAAAATAAAGATCAGAGAGCTTATAAGGCTCAATTTTCCTTCTTTACAGTTACACAGGATGCCTCAGCTTTCTAATTAAAAGAACTTAGATCTTCTATTGATAAAGTTGTCTTTACTTTTCTGTAAATCTTCAGGGAAGTGCAGGCTATGCAGTAATACTTAATACTAAATAATTGTTATATGAGCAATGTGCACTTTTCAAAACTTTTCTGGTTTATTTTAAAAAAAATATTTTTTCTGAAAGTCTGTTTATTTTGTTTGGGAACAGTGAACTCAGTACTGTCCAAGAAGAATTTGCATCTGTATATATGTGCATATGTATGTTATATTTTCCCCTCATGATGAAGATTTTGAAAGTTTATTATAAACATAGGTGTGGAGCTCTTATTATGGTGTGATCTGACAGATAGCTTAAGTGTTCCCAGAGCACARTACAGTTATGTTTGCAGAAGGGATAGTTTTTTGGCAAGGTATAGATGAATACTATTGAATGATACCTAATTTAGTACGTATCGTTCAACTTYGCAGTGAAAATCTTTAATGTCCAAAATTTAATTTTTTTCTTCTGTTGTAACTTCTAGTGATATTTTAAAATTACAATTCAAGAAATAAAAGAACTAAGTATGTTTTGAATTCATGAAACAGATACTGGATGAAGTACATACCACAGGATTTATTTGGATTCATATTTATGTTGTCCTTTCTCACAGGATTTACCTGATAGTATTCAAGTAGGTGGCAGGATATCTCCCCACACTGTCTGGGATTATGTAGAAAAAATCAAAGCTTCAGGGACCAAGGTAAGAATTTTACTTAGTAARGACTTGCTGTTTAATATTAGTCATCCTAAAGATACCTGATTTTTTTCTCTCTGAACCATTTGCAAAATATGTGAACCTTAGGTATATCTCATGGTTATGTTGAATGGGATGGGTGGCAACTGCTGGCATTCATTTTCTTCCTGCCTAACCTTAAACTGGTTTTTGCTGTTTGAGAATACTTATCTTCTTTGATGCAGTAAGTCATCCGGAATCTTTGGATACCACTTCACCTCTAAAGTGTTACCCTTTCATTTTCAGTGGTGTTACATTGTGCAAAACCATCTCAGTGGCTCTTTGCTAGATTTGTCCCACTGTGTGCCTGCTGTCCTTGTGCTGGGGAGMCCAAAACTTGAAAGTCTCTTCCAAGTGGTGTCTCACCTTTCTGTAAGGTGCCACCTTATAGAAAGATAGAAAGAAATAGCCATTTCCCTTGGTGTGCTGACTGCTTTGATTCTGACACCCAGATTGCAGTTGGTCATCTCGGCACAAACACATCACTGGTTCATACTGGGCTTGTCCACCAGGATCCCCACATCATTTTATGCCAAGCTGTTTTCTAACCAGTCAGTCCCCCAGCCAGTCCTGCTGCTTGGAGTTACTCCGGCTCAAAGTGCTAGATTTTGCATTTTGCCTTTGCAGGCATTGACAAAAGTCAGTCAAGGACTCAGCRTGCTGAGGTCCCTCTGACTGGCAACCAGCGTTTCAGCATATCCACCACTGCCCCTGCTTAGGTGCCATCTCAGTTTTGCAGAGAATCTGCTGTCCAATCTTCCAGGCTGTTCATTAAAYCATTAAACAGCATCAGCTCCAGCATCAACTCCTGAGCTGGGCTTTGGGCATAATTCTGGCATCTGAGTACTGGTCTTCACTGTTATTAATGGATATCTTGAACACAACAAACTACAAAACACAGCTTTCTAGTGATGTTAAGGGTAGGGAGTGCAATAATTCATGGGAAGCTGGTAAGCTTCCCTAAAACTTTTTGTTTAGCTGGTGATAAAATATTGTCTCTTTTGTCATGCACTTCAATTAATTTTTTCATACTAGGTGCTTTCTGTTTATTTTATCTAGTTCTGAATTATTTTTGGCCATGTTTCTGCTCCTTCTGTCTCTTTTGTTCTCTGGCATTTTGGTGTAGCTTTTTCTCCTTAGCACTGTTCTTTTAAATAAAGAGCAGTCTGTAAAAAAAAATAACATTTCACAGTAAAATATTCTTGACCATCTTTTTCCCTCTCTTTTTGTGAACAGGAGATCTGCGTGGTTCGCTTTACCCCAGTAACTGAAGAGGATCAGATCTCCTATGCTTTGTTGTTCGCCTATTTCAGCAGTAGAAAACGTTACGGTGTCGCGGCCAATAATATGAAGCAAGTGAAAGATTTGTACCTCATTCCTTTAGGTTCCTCAGATAAAGTCCCTCATCACCTTGTGCCTTTTGATGGGCCTGGTAAGTACAGCTTGGAATTTGGAATTTTATTATCATAATGCTACTTAAAGAAGTTGGCAACAGAAATAAAAGAGGAAATAAGTTTTAAAAATACTATTTTATTCAAATATGTAATGAGTTTTCCATAGAATTATTATATTAGTTTCCTTGATGAGGTATTAATTTCCCCTTGCTAGATTATTCTGATACTTAAAAGATGAAAGATTAGTGTGTACAACCTTGTTTTATGTCTGCTACCTTCCTTAACACAGGTGGCTTTCTAGGTTTCAGTGTCAGTAAACTGAGTTTACTGCAAGTGGACTATGGTAGAAGGCATGAGTTCCAAATTGATACTCTCAATTTAAAATAGTAGTTTTCACTATTTGAAATTTATTTATCTTCTTTCTCAATATTCCAAAGTTACTTACAAAAAATTCATTGAAAGTTTAAAACATAGATGGGCAAGGAAGAAAAGGTCCCAAAATTACCCACAAAAGTTGTGGATAATCTTTCTTTTTGAGATAGGCAGGGCCAAAATAAAGAGAGAATGAGCTAAAACTCATTTTTATGCAGTTATACAGAACAAAATAGATAGGGAAGAGATGGGTAGTAGTATACCTTGAAACACAGTGCCTTTCCTGGAATGAGGGAAACATTTCTGAAATTTGCTCCTGGTAAATCTTTGAAGAAGTAYGTCTAACACAAATTGATGAGGAGACTTTTTGTTGGCAAGTGTTCTGTTTACTTTTTTTTTTCCTATTATACATTGCTACCACTGTTACCGTGTTATAGCTGTGTTAGACTAACATGATGTTTAACTTCTGTACTGCTTCTGATGAGATTAGATGTCCTATATAACTGTCTCATATTCCCTATTTGGAAGTTAAAGAGTACTTGAAGCAATTTTAATTTGCAGTGCTTGAAGTCATAATTTTAATACTGGAAATACATCTTTTTATTATTTTAAGTATTGTTCATGTTTAACATGAGACAGGCAGAACAATTTCAAATATCATAAGATTAATACTTTAGCTAGTATGTTATAAGTATATGGGGGTTATTTTTGTTAAAATGCTGCCTTAACCAAAATATAAAGAGATGATAAATTGCTGTTGCAATTTTGTACAGGGATTGAAATACATCGACCAAATTTATTACTGGGACTGATAATTCGCCAGAAAATGAAGAGGCAGATTACTGCTGTTTCAAGTGTTACCAGTAGTTTTGCAGATGAAGCTGCTGAAAGTACCTTGAGTAGCTTGCCACCAGAGAAGAAAAGCAAGCCAAGCAAACCTGAAGTCTCTCATCATGATTTGGCACTAGAAGAAGAAGAGGAAAATAATTTTTTTAATTCCTTCACAACTGTGCTACACAAGCAGAGAAATAAGCCACAGCCTTCTAATACAGATGATGCTCCAGCAGCTATTGAACCGTTGGTGGAAAGTACCAAACATGAACCACCAAAACCTCTCAGGTTTCTTCCTGGAGTCCTGGTTGGATGGGAAAATCAGCCTTCTACTCTGGAGCTAGCAAACAAACCRTTGCCTGTGGATGATATTCTTCAAAGCCTGTTGGGTACGACAGGGCAGGTATATGAGCACAGCAAGTCAGAGGCAGGTCCTAGTGAAGACATACCRTTATTAAATGAACAGGCAAACTTGAAAGAAGAAACCATGGATGTTGCTGATGTAACTGCTGAAGTCAGTGAAGCAAAGACTGGTTTGGATGATCCTCAAGAATCCACTAATGCTGCTGTAACTGTGGATGCAGCAGCTGTAGGGACCTCAAGTTCTGCAAGAAGTTCTGGTTCTTTGATAGGGCTGAGTCTTAAGGGAAAACCTCCAGATGTCTCCACAGAAGCATTTTTAGCAAATTTGTCTGCTCAGTCACAGAATAAGGAAACTGAAGAGAGTAAAGAAAATGATCCAAAGCGACAGTTACTGGATAAGGGTAGTGTTGCGCAGGAAGTTAGAAGGAGCACAAATTCCAGCTTTTCTTCCTCATCAAATTCAGGGAGAAAACTCAACAATGAGAACAATGTTAATGTAGGCTCTGCTGAAGGTACTACTGCTAATACCTCTAAATCACCACCATTTATTAATCTTAAAAGAGACCCACGACAGGCAGCTGGACGAAGCCAGCAGACTAATATTTCAGAAAACAAGGATGGAGATGTTAGCAGAAATGAAGACCGACAGAATGCTTCAGGAAATGATCAAGGAGAACCAGAGAATAAGCAACATTCAGGAGAAGGGGGCTTAAACCCATATCAAAGTGAGGCACAAACCAATGAGACACAGTTCAGTTCCGCTGCAGCTAAGGCAGATAACACAGGTGCATCACAAGCAGAAGATACGAAACACTCACAGGAAGATGCATTGATGCAAAACATTGAAACAGTGGACTCATTTAGAAGAGGACCAGCTATAACTTCATCTCATTTTGAAACTGAAAACTCTTCTCGTTCTGATTTTATTTCCAAAGTCCCAGGCCCTATTGCAAGTGGCAGCTTCTCATCTGTTGGCTCTCAGCAGCAGAATTTTCAGCATTCTAAATCTAATCAACCTGGATTTCAGTTTCAGGCTCCTGCACCTCATAACTTCCCTCCACAAAACAACCCTATGTTTGGATTTCCTCCTCATTTACCACCTCCACTTCTTCCTCCTCCTGGCTTTGGTTTTCCTCAAAATCCAATGATGCCATGGCCACCAGTAGCTCATTTATCAGGTCAGCCACCACAGTATGCCGGACCCATTGCACAAGGGCTACCAGTGGCTCACAAACAATCAAGATTTTTGGGACCAGAAAATTTTTTTCAGAGTAAAGACAGTAGGAGACCAGAAAGACACCACAGTGATCCTTGGGGCAGAGAAGAACAGCATTTGGAGAGAGGATTCAGTAGAGGAAAAAATGATCGACAAAGACTTTACAGTGAAACTCATCATCAAAAAAAAGACAGACATGAAAAAGAGTGGAGCAACGAAAAATACTGGGAGCAAGATTCTGAAAGAAACAGGCGCAGAGACAGAAACCAGGACAAAGAGAGAGAGCGGAAGAATAGAGAGGAAGGACAGAGAGACAAAGAAAGAGTGCGATCTCCAAACAGCGATAGAGCTGCTGATGGAAAAAGCCCCAGAGAGACTAGAAATCCAGAAAAAAAGACAGAGAAGCCTAAAAGTGATGAACAGGCTCATGAAAAAGATAAGGAGAGGGAGAAAAGCAAAGACAAGCATAGAGAACGGGAAAGTGAAAAGAACAGAGAGAGACATAGGGACCACAGTGACAGAACTAAAAGTAAAAGGTAAAAAGATGCAGGCAGTCTTTTAAGATCCTATTTAAATAAACTGTTAGAGTAATGTTGTAAAACTTTGTATGACAAAAAAAAGAGAGCCTGCTAGGATTGTGCCATTGTTTTTTATTCTGTGTTGGTGTTTTGCAGAAACAAGTCTGTGTTTTGGTACCACTCAATGTACCAATACTCATCCTTTTTTTCATTATACCAACTATCACTAGAAGTAGGAGTTTAATATTTTTTWAAAAATTACATTGCTGAATATTCAAAAATTTAAAGATTTCTTTTATTAATATGCAATAAAGGCTTAGGAATTTTCTTAGCTGAGGAAGTTGGCTTTAGTCAAGTCTGCAATATAGTTGCTGCCTTTGGTAATTTGTGCTCTCTTCTGTTTTAAGATGCTCTGATAATTTCAAAGGTGGTTTTCATACAATAACTTTGTTTTTAAATTGCACTGTTTTTAAAGACTGCAGCAAAGCCTCAGAATACACGTTACAACAAAATGTAATATGCTYGGTGGTGTGAAGAGTTTGGGGTTTTTTTAAATTATTCAGTAGTACAATAAAAAACTCAATTATATTTCGTTATATTATATTTCAAGTTTTTCCTAAGCATCTGAAGCAGTTTGTGACCAGAAATTGGAAGGCTGAGCTGCTCGAATGTTACTGCTTTAAACTGCACTTGTTTTAATAAGAAAGCATTTCTAACCTAAATTCTTGAAAATAATTTGTAGTAGTAAATTCATTTCTCCCACCATTTTCCATGCTTCAAAAACTTGAATACCTAAGCTTGTACATTACTTTGTGTTTTGCTATCCTTTTTACTGTAAAATGTAAATATTTTAAGGGATATTTTGATTCTAAAATGATAAAACTTTCTCACATACTGTGTGTGTTTGATTTCAATAGCTGTGAAACTGTAGGCTAAATGAATATAGAAGGCTGAGTCACAGAATGCCACATTTGTTGTACACTTCATAGCTTGGTGTGTTTTGAGTTTTGGAGCGCAAAGAGGGGAGAGGAGGGCAGAAGTGTTTGTACCCTTGGGACTTCTGGTAACTTGGTATTTTGTGAACTACCATCCACCAATGCCAAACAACATGCAAATGTGAAAACAAAATTACCTACTCTTATAGTTTGTTAAAATACACTGGGCATCTTATTGAGTCTGTCAGAAACAACAAAAATATTCCACCATATAATGAAAAACTGAGGTTTATTGTTCTGGTTTTCAGTGTTTTGTTTTTCCACTTTGAGTGCACAATCTTACTATGCTGCTGACAGAGTATTTTGCACTTTGCTGTAGAAAGACCTCTTCTTTCCAGAAAAGTCTTCCTAGTTTAACAACACCCTAATTGTTAGTTCTAATTATGAACATACTACAAGGTAAATTTTGACTTGTATATCTTGCAAGTAGCTTCATGGTCAAATTGGCTAAAATTGAAAATCTTGCACTGAATAAAGGAAGTGGTAGATTTAAGTGATGTTTCTTAGGCTCATTGTTGAGAAGACTAATTAAAAAAAAAACCATCCACAGTAACTAAAAGCGATATTCAAACATCCTTAAAATAAAATTAGTCTTTTCCAAATTAATTTCATAATCTGTATAACAGTAGTGCTGTTGAATATGTCCGGGAGTATTATACATGTGTTTCGTTGTTTAAATATTTACACTGAGTAAATAGGTGTCAGTTTGTAGGCACAGAAATGCACCAAAGCATTGTTCTCATTTTTGGAGTAAGTTTTAAATTGACAGCTCTGCTTATGAAGATTTTCTTTTGATCCAGTCAAAAGTAGTCTACTCCAAGGTCACTGGTGATTTGCCTCTCACATGTGCATCCATCTCTGCCCTGAAAATAAACTGGAAGCAATTGTCTGTATAGAAGGGATGGGAATGCTGTCTGCCAGAACTACCAGAAATAATTCGTTTAGAAGAATATGTAAACAGTTTTCAAGTTTGCTGAGTGCTTTGCCACCTGCCTTGTGTATGTAAAACCTGAAGAGAGCCACAGTAAAACAGCTCTTGAGGGAGAGTTTTGTTAAGTGTTTAAGTTAACAAACGGCAAAAGTCTCCAGGATTTGTTCCTAGGATGCGAGTTAGTGTAATGGGAATAAATCCTGCTACTACAGGAATAAAGGATTTTACCTCTCCATTGCCTTCATTCACTCTCCTTCCAACATTTGTGTAAGCTGAAAGTCCTCTGATTACTTGTTCCTTGTTTTACACTGAATCACTGCTCAGATCCCAAAAGGCAGTGTGGACTGCTGAGGAACTGGCAGTTCACCAGAAGCTCCAGAGAGAACAGGATAAACCTTAAATATGCTCCCTTCTCCAGCATCATGTGGCCATAAAAGACCCTACTTAGAGAAACTGGAAGAGAAGAATCTGGGGACAGCTCAAATGCCAGGTGGGCTTCATGAGCTGTTTTTGGGAAGAATTGCAGAAGCTCTGTTGCATTGGGCCGATCACTTGAGGGCTCAGATCAGCTGAAGACAGAATGAGCCTCACAAAGATGTTTGCAGATGCTTAATTAAACATCTTGCGGTAGCTCCCATGCACTTTAGTTATCTTTAAGTCACCTGTAACTGACTTGACAGTGCTTTTATTGCTACATGCCTAAGTATGATGATGTGGAAGCAAATATGTGTAACCTGGTTTAGGTGCTTATGGCATTTGCTCCATAGCACACACCCCATTCTCACTTCCCTCTCAGCCCCAAAACAGTTTCTTGTTTCTGACAGGTACATGCTGAAGTCTTGCATTCAGAAAATTTCCATGCAGGGAGGTAATGGTTTGCTACCTACTTTTGAGCAATAGTAGAGTGAAAAAAGAAAATATGGGAATCAATCACTATTATTTTTATTTAGTAACTTTACTTATATAGTAAGCCAGCAGTCAAATGAGAAATGTCGATGCCATCATACATTATTTGTGTAAGCACATTAAAATAGAATTTTAATTTTTTTTATTGCTTCCTAAAGCAGAATGTAACACAGCTTTATGAGAAGGAATTGATTTTTTTGTATTTATGTATGAACAGCTCTGTTTACTTTTGAGATAATCAATTAATGAAAAATATTTAGGCAGATATTTGGTTTACTATGACCAGAAACTCTGTTCTCATAGAATTTTGAAGTGTCATTTAGGGGCATATAAGCCTGAAAGGTGTAGGTAAAGTAGAACAGTTCTTGGACTTTTTAAGGTCTTAATAATACAAGTTACTTGTAGGCAGACTGCCGCATTCCAGTTGTAAATCACTAAAGCCAAAGTCTTCATGTAGTCAAGTAGGGGAGACCTCTGCTGGAGAAAACCAGGAGGCCTGTTTTCTCTCTCTAAAATACGCTTTTTGCTCTTCAAATCATTCAAGTGTTATATTTTGGCAGACTTAAGAGAGGCTTGAATACTACCCTCTTACGTTTTTACATACAGGATGGACACAGACTCAGAACGGAGGAAGAACAACTTCATTACCTAATTAGAGTCCTTGTGGTCTTAACAATTATAGCTGTTGCATTTTTAAAAATTTTCATTAAAATAAATGTGGTGTTTTGCCTCAAACACAGCTTTTCTTCCTCCACCAATTTCAGTTTTTAGACTTGACCTTAATATTATAAAAGAAACATTCTAATAAAATTCAGGAGTTGGAGAAACAGGTAAAGGTTCTGTTCCCATAAAGGACCAAACAACACTTGAATGATGGTTGACTTTATAAGCTAATCACTACCTCTTTGTTTACAAAACTATTTCCAGCACAATAAAAATAAAAAAACAAAAAAACAAGCCTGCAGACTTTCCCATTGTTTTAAAGTAAATGCTAAAGGGGATACATAAATAATTCTAGGAGGAAAACAATTGATCATATTTTACATGTATATGCTAATAATACTCCATGTAGATTTGTCCCTTACTACTTTWTAAGTGCTTTCCTATGTTGGTTGCTGAGTCACATTCTGACAGCTAACAATAAACAGGAGGAAAAGGAATTTTATTCTTTTTAGAAGTCTTGGACAGTTTTTTCAATTAATTTCAAGAATTTCCATCATGAATGTTGTATCCTTCTGCTTTCATTAGCTGAATCTTTTTAGAATCTTGGAAGAGCACAACATCTTTAATTTTACCAATGAATTCCTTCTGAAAAAGCCCTGTAGTGACTATATTGACTTTCCTGTCAATTTCAAATCCACCAAAGTAACAAATGCCACCGTAGTTTAAAGCAGTGTACTTCCTTTCTGGGTCAATATCTTCAAAAAGGATTAGTTCCTCATCAAGATAGACCTTAATACAGGTTTGGTTATGAACTACATTAATGAAATGCCATCTTCCATCAGAACAGGTGAAGTATTTGCTATGCATTAGAGGAACAGAAATTCTTTCTCCAAGATTAATCACAACTTTTAAAGTTCCATTGGCAAGACCAATGGCAAGGAAGTCATTATCTTCATCTTCCGTTTTTCCTATCCATGCTATTAAGCCTTCTGTTTGATTGGTAGTAAAATTTAAAGAAAGGCGGCTGTGCTGGAGGTCTCTTTTCCCATAAAAAGGATCTGTGTATTTAATGTAGGAGTTACCAACAAACTTTGCTATATAAAATCTGATTTTGTTGTCACAGTACTTACCTGTCCAGCCTAGTGTACATGCACAGGTATATGAAAATGAAGAAGGTTGAGGAATACAGAGCGCGTGAGACCCACACATGTTTTGTGAACAGTAAATAGATTGTTCACACATGGTCCCTGTCCATTCTCTTGGGCAAGAACAAGAAAAGCCTGAGTTTTCAACTTGACACTTTCCATTATTTTTGCACACAGCGTAACCRCAATCTGTTCCATCACAGTCACCAATGTTGGCTCCACCTTTGGGATCAGTGRCGGTAAGATTCAGTTCCCTGTTGTTTATAACAATTTCTCGAATACAACCAGTGAAACCTGTGGGTTCATTTTCTATTGCCATTGGATTAACAAGGTTTAAGGAGGATACTCCTCCAACAAAAAAATCTGTGTGTGTGTCTAGTGCATTCATTCCAGGACTAGCTTTTTGAGTAACGTTGATACCATCCAGGTCCAGGTAGCCTTCATTACCAACTCTTCCTGCATGGAGAGAGTGCCATGTATTTCCATTTRCATGGACCTTCTGAAGGGTCTGTAGGATGATTGTTCTGTCTCCAAGGTTGTAGCGTAACTGTGTAAATCCATTGACTAATGATATACATAGAAAGTCACCTGTAAAAAAAGTAGAAAATAGTTTTAATTTTTAGAGGGGGTGCACTGAAGAACAACATATTAATAATTCTGATGCTCTCATGCCTGCATTTCCTCGTACCATCATTCCATCATTATATCTAAATCACACAAAGGAAAATGTTCCATGATGAGTTGCTCTTAGCCTTTTTTTTTTTTTTTTCATTATTGGAAACTGAGCTCATGTTTGCCTCTAAGTAAAAAGCCCAACCTTCTGAAAAGCTCTGCTTTTGTCCAGAGGCTAGATAACTGTGGTAGGAGGAAACAGGATCACCTTGGCATCTGGGAAATGTGAGTAAGTGTTCCCATGGAAAAGAATAAAGTTTTGGTCAAGTTACAAAGGCAGAAATACTCTCAACTTCAGTATGTTGAATAAAGGCTTGATGGATTTGTCAGTTTAATGAACGTTTTTGTCGGCACCAGACATAGTCTGCTTTCCCTGAAGGCTCCTTTTCACAACAGGAATGTTCTGGGTTTAATAATATGACAGCTGTAGGAACAGATACGCTTTTTATTACATTGTTCTAAGAGGCCTTCATGACCGGAAGTTTTCTCTCTTCTTGTACTATCAGTGTTTCTGGCCTTACAGGCAATGTAAAAGGAGAAAGAGTACCACTCCAGTCTGTACTTTCAATCATGAAGAAGGGAAGCTGGAAAAGGTTAGGAAATGGGAACTGGAGAAGTTTGTAAGAGGAGCAATAGAGCCTAATAGGGGAAGGTGACAGGGAAGCAGAAGAGGACAACAGAAAAGTCTGCAAATTAAAAATTACGTTCTCAAATTTTGTGAGGTTTGCCTGTGCAATTTAACTTCTGTATCTTACTTTTGGAAATAATAGGCATCAGGTTGTTATCAATTAAACTGGTAAATATATTTGTTAAATTCAAGCTTTTCTAATAGTTACCAGTTCAGTTTCCTTAAAGATTCAACATTCCTAAGGGTGGGCCTATCAGTAGAATGATGTCTGCTTTCATGTGTGTTTAATTTTTGAGCATTTCTAATCCTTGAATTACATTGCCTATAATGAAATTAAATGGCTTAATTTACTAGAGGCTTGTGAAACTTGCTGAAATTATACCTCCCTATTCAAGAGATGTTCAGGTTTCTGTTTAGGCAGGATGGAAAGGTTTCAGTTGTATTAGTGGCTGTAAGGCACATACTTCATGCCTTACCTTCCCTGCTTCAGATACCCATGGAAAGAACAAGAAAAAAGCTCTTCTTTCTTCCAACTCTGGTGATGGCAGAGCACTTCCTTTTAGCTGGCTAGTTATGATGATCTGGTTTACTTCCCTGTATTTAGTGTTCTTTTTGAGGACCTTGCTTATTTGGTTTTTTTCCCAGAAAATTAGTATAATTTCCTTCACTTGTGATTTCTCCTGCTTAGTGATGTGGCTTTAAGTGTGCTTGATTTTTCAGTCCATAATTTGAATGCACTCGTTTTGTTTCAGCAATGTACATAACCTGCTTGTCTATTTCTTTTATCAGGCCCTCAATCCTAGGGTAAGAAAGGAGCGTGAGGAAAAGTTTCTGAACTAGCTCTTTGGCAGCCTTCAATCCTCTCTGCTACCTGGAGACTTGCAGGCTTGTGTGAGGACACAAATACTCATATTTTGCTGTCTAGGAAGAAGGAAAACATCTGACCAGGGTTGCTGTTGCATCTGACCTGTAATCAAGACCCTGAGAAACTGGCAGTTCTCCAAGACTTCCTGGCCTGCAGGGGAGGGTTTTGGTGGCTTTGTGCATTTGATAATGATCTGGTTTGGAATCTTATCACAAGAACAAATCTGTTACTGAATCTGCTGTCTACAGTGTAAAGAAGTTATCACTGAGTACTCTGATCTGGCTCAAATTTGAAGCTTCGATACAAATTGGAGTAACTTCTTCTGGTACTTTTGAACAAAAAAATTACACTTTCCAATTTCACCTCTCCCTGAGGTTCTCGAGGTACTTTCTTACTCCTCTGATTAGATSCTCTCTATTCACAGATGACTTGCCATTCTAGTTGTTGGCAAGAGCAACAGAGTGTTGAGATAAATTTTATGATCTGAAAGTTGATCCTAGGGGGCAGTCATTATTTCTCCATGAAGTTTATGATATCATAAGTTATACTAGGGACACCTGGCTGAAAACATCTTAGGACTGTCATGTAAAGTGCTGTGTGTTCACTGTCCAAGAAACTTCCTCTGAAAGTGAAGGCAAATGATGGGCTTGTCTTTGATCCTTTTCAGTTTAGCAAGCAGTAATATTTTCAACAAGGGATCTCCATCTGCCCTGTATCTGAGGGCCAGATTGCACAGCTGGAGCCTGTGCAGGCCGATGTCATAGGAACTGTATCACCAGTTTAAACAAATGGTATTCTTGCCACTGATTTTCTGTTTTCAGCAGTCTCTGTATAGGAGACCATGAAGCAGGTGGTTTTTCACTATTTCAGTTTGATCGTTGCTCAGACCTGTCTCATTTAACTTGTGCCCAGAGACCTTTCTGAGGAAGTTTACTTTTGTTAAGCATGAAGGAGATGACATCCTTAGTTTTTCCAGCACTAGATTGTATAGCTGGTTCCTGCTTTCTTGAAAATACGATCTATACACAGGACACACAACTTTGCTTCTGGCTTTTTAGATTAGCATCTCATCTAATATGGGCTATTCATGTCCAGTAGTGTCACATAAAAAAGCAGAGAGACTCCTGATACAGGCACTCACAGTTGTTCTTTTGCTGTGCATGCAAGTCTTTGCCCAACCTGTTGGATGCAAGGAACTGTAAGGCAATCTGTGTCAGCAAGGTTGAATCTTTAGACGTAGGCTGTTGTATCTTAACTAGGCCTTGAAACTGCAACACATCAAGACCCTGGGCATTGAACAATTTACAAACTGAATATTGTTAATAATATTCAGTTCCGTTCTGATGCATCTTCCTTCCCCTGTAATATTCCCTGTTTCAGTAAAATAGTGATTTTTTTAATAGCCCAAATGCTAAAAGATTTTTATCTTCTCAAGGGAAGCAAATTTTATAGCTGGTATTGYCTTAAGGAAGGACTTGTTCTGGAGATAAAACAGCACTTCTACCTGCAAATCCTAGTTCAGGATTTTCACCAAGTGACTGAAGGTCAAAGTTGCTCTGCCTCAGARTGGATTGTCTCCATTCCATATTAGAAGCCAGAACTCCAAAGCAGAGGTGAATTTTTCCTTGTAACTTTATTTTTATGCTTTTCGTATATGTACAAACCTCACCTGCTCCCATATTGGATGTCAGAATTCCCAGAAGGGTAGTCAGCCCTGTGTCTTTAGCAGTCAGTTCCTAAAATTGGGAGATAATGAAAAGTCTCCTAAATGTACATCAACTGCTACTGTGAGATCTGGATTATCTGTAATAGCRTCTTATTATATGCCTTCTTATGATGAATTCTGATTACATCACAAAATTTTTCAGCTTGTTGTGACTATGAATCTGTATGTAAGTCTCTTCAACAAATTGGTTACAGTCTCACAGTCAAATTTTAAATTCTTCCAAATTGTGACAATGCCTTTTCATGTTCAGTCTTTATCTGGACATGCAGATGTGTCTGTATACCACTGTTCTAAGAGGGGATCATGCTTGAGCAGTATCAGCTTTCCATGTTTCCATGTTACCACAGCAAACTCATGTACACCATAGTTTGTCAAAACTTGGTACCGTTGGAAATGCATTCTAAGAAAATTGCACTCTCTTTGGAGATGTCCTATTCAGGCCAGAAGCATCACCGGAGTAAAAAATGTGATATTATTCAATTTACACAGCTGTGTTGGGCAATGATCTCTGCCTTTACTGTCTTCACTATCAAATATGCCTAATACAGATGTATTTCCTAGGAGGGCTGAACACAGTGTCAGCATGTCTCAGGCTGATACACTATGAGCTGGGACAACTTCCTAGATGGTATTTTAACATTTCTGTTTCAAGGCTCTTCCCCACAGTGACTTAAGTCTACCTTTGTGCTCAGTTGTGTGTATGTAAGGCAAGGCCTTTCTTACCTGTTAAAAGAGTGCCTGAGATTTTTCCTACACTCCACTGCAAATTGAGAAGGATTTCCCACTAGTTTGCGTGGCCAAAGGAATTTCCACAACATACTTTTAAGTGACTTCTGTAGTAGTGGATACAATCTTGTAGTCAGTGGTGGTCACTTCTTTGCTGATATTTCCGTAGTCCTGGTGATACAGACATGCAGGTGTCTCTGAAGGCTCCCTGTGTGCTCAGAACTCACTGATAATTCCTGGAACTACTGAAGATGTAGGTTCCTTTAAGCCATGTGTTGCTTGTCTTTTGTCTCATCCTGTGTTACTGAGCAGCAGCCTCTATGCTAAGCTGAGGACAGAGGCTTTGATGAGCTCAGTGCTTCAGCAGCTTCTTGGTTTGAGTGTCCCAGGAGCCCTACACTGTGGTTTCCTGGTTACTGARTATCTACAGTCTTGGTTCCTATAGTTGTTTCGGAGCCCTGAGACAGCACCTCTGGATGTATGTTTGCAGTCTGTGCCTTCTGTTGGTTTTGCCTCGCCCTTCTGTCCTCTAGCTCAAGCCCAGAGTGCCAGTTTCGATCACTGTGGTATTGAGTAGCGTTTCCTCCACTCTCCTTCCACCATTTTTTTCAGAAGTTATTATTGATCACTGGCACCAGCTTGGTGGCAGAGCARACCTTTGAGCCTTTTATCCTCATAAGCAGTGACATTCATAGAAATCATTCCCAATAAATGAWAACTCTTACTCTAGGCTCTGCTATGTGCTCATCTTCACTCCAAACTGACATTTGTAAGCCACCTTAATGAAGTGCCTGTGTCTTGAGCAGTATTATTGCCTTGTACTGGCATGATGAATCCTGTAACCATCACAGCTCCGAGAGGCATCTGCTCACTGCTCCTTCCTGCCTTGCTGAGCTGAGTTCTCATTGCTTTCATTCTTTTTTTTTTCGTCATTCTGTTCTTCACAGTTTTCCTCTCATCCTGCTCTACTGTATGATTTTCCATGGACCTGAATCACAACCTCTTACACTGTCACTCCTTACATATTCTTCCAGGAGCAGAACTTTTCTTCTCTAGAAGGGGTTGGAATAGCCCTATCAGCCTCCAGCTGAATGGCTACAGTCTGCAGCCAATGAAGGTGATGCACTGTGGTGTCCACCTGAGAGGAAACCTAACTGACCATCAGTTGTCCTTCTCTGYCTCCTGAGCATTTCCAGTAGGCAGAATAAGGCCCAAGGCCAAGGAGAGAATACAGGGAAGAAAAGGAAGGGCTATAAAGGGGTAAAATGAAGGAAYGAAGAACAGAGAAGAGTCTTATTCCCACCCTCTGAAACTTCTGCTCTTAATTGCTAGCTGGTAATATGTCAACATGGTTGAAACTGCCTTTAAAGAACCTTGTTAACCTTGTCTTTGCCCTTGTCTGAGTGTGTGCATGCAGTTAGGTACCAGCTGGCTGACAACGTAAAGGAGCTTGTTGCAGCTCTTGTAACTTGATTTTTACCTAGGGGTGACCATAKCTGGTGCCCCTAATGCACACTTAAAGGAGCTACCCATGGATTTG
The DNA here is from genome assembly GCA_902810485.1 of Alauda arvensis. Taxonomy (NCBI): domain Eukaryota; kingdom Metazoa; phylum Chordata; class Aves; order Passeriformes; family Alaudidae; genus Alauda; species Alauda arvensis. The sequence continues at coordinate 161,330 of CADDXX010000137.1, read as the reverse complement.
CTTACATGGATTATTATAATTTATTCTGTTCCATATGTGGAGTTCCATGTCACAGCTCATACAAGACTGAAAACCAGTGTYAAGTCAAGCCTGTATACTCCTCAATCCAAGTAAAAAATCAGTGTGCCCATAGATTGAGTCCAGCTTCAGTTTGGAGCTCCATCCCATCGCAGGAAGGGCATAGCTAGGATCCAGAGCAACCTTGCAGACAGTGGGTTGGGCACTTAACTATTTATAGATTAGACTATTAAGCCTCACCTTTCCAAARCGTGTCTCTTCTTTGTGAAGAAACTTACTGTGCTTCCTTTAGTCACCACTGTCACCCTGGTGTATTTTGGCAGTTGGAAGGAGCCACCTTCCTTGAGCAGCCTCAATTTGCCAAACTTTTTTGGTTTGCTTGCCAGTGTCAAATGGGTAACAATAACACTTCATATGCTACAGATTTCATGACAGTGGGGATGTYTGTTCTGTCACACAGCTTCTTGGTGGTTCTGCTTCCTACACTGCTGATTTAGTCCATACAAATGATTCCAAAACTAGTAACAAAGCAGAAATTATGTCCCTGTCAGCTAAGGAAATATGGCTGCAAAGAGAAAAGACTTAATCACTTAAAGTTCTTATTTTAAAAGTGAGTGGATTATCAGTTTCTTTCTGATTAGGAAAATAATAGTCTTGCTTTTTAGGTATTTAGAAGTTCTGAATATTTCCAGAAAATTTTAGTCTAGTTCCATGATTCAGTTTTCATCATGAGCAATGCTTTAGAAAATCATGCAGACATCATGCACTTATACTGGCATTCCCTCATGTTCATGTTATAGATTTATAAATTGAAATGCCTTAAATATCAGGAGTTAAAAGTTTTTTATCTGGCTAAAGAGAGGCAGAGAACTGCTGTTGCAAATGTTGAGTGTTAAATTTAGCATGAGTCACCCCATTCTATTTATTGACCTGACTTCATTCCTAGTCACCTAGCATGACTCTTCGTTCTCATCTCTTTGGGGAGCAAACCTTTCCATCACCCTAGCCTGAACTCTGGAATAATGCAGGCAGTCTATGGCATATTCCACTTCTGCTAACAAATGTAAAGCTTCAGTAATGCTATGACTCAACAAARAAGCAAGGCTCCTTTTAAATTGTCTTTTACCTAGAGTGCCAGGGCCTCCAAGTATATAGAGCGGTTGCTGTGTAAATGGACTGAATTATATTACATTGTTGAAGCACTTGGTAGGCATCCAGCTAGCCCTGTCTGAATTAAAGGGTGCTTAATCATTAGAAGTCTCATGCTTTCATTGGTAAAAATAAGACACTGCCCTTGAGAAAATGTGAAATGAGCTGGCATTCTACAAACAGCGTGCTGGACTCCACATGAGTTCACCAATGTTTGCAGAGACCTTGCCCAGAAACAGTGCATAGAGCAAGTAGTCAGAGAGGGAAAGAAGGTCCCCTTGTCATTCTATTGTCAAGTTTCTCAAGTYAGCTCACTTGCTGGGTTGGGTTTTATCCCTAATTTATTATTAATATTGCTAGGCACATGAATTTTGTTGAACTTTGGAAAATTATTTTCTTAGGGCCTGCAGAAATCAGTAGTACCATACCTAAAGTCATGATGCACATTCAGAAATCATTGATAAAGCAGCAAAATGGATGACTGGCAATTATAGGAAATTAGGCTAATTGATTCACAGGATGTTTTCAATTCTATGCCAGTTTGTRAGGTGTTTAAATGTGTATGCTGGAGAAGTGATATTTTTAGAGGAATAGAGGCTGGAACCAGCACATCAACTTCARAGTAAGGAGACTTGCCCTTTCCAGAAAGTTCCTGTCATGTTCTTTGGAAAGAACAAAGCTGGAAGAAAATATTTCAACAGAAGTCTTATGGTTTTTCTTCATCTACTAAAAATGTGATTTTATTTCCAGTAATAGGAGGTATATATTTGTGGGACATGTCCCTGAAGAAAAAGTCACAGTGTAGTGTTTATGTGGGTGACAAAACCAGCTGATACATAACTGTGCTACTCAGTATCATTGCTAAATTATCTACATAGTCAGCTCATTTCCTTTAAAGAACCAGCATTGCCTAGTGAGGAAAAATATTCTAATTATTTCCTATTAAAAAAGAATTTTAGAAACAAAATCCTGTGATTTAAGCAATTAATTTATTAAATCTTACATAACTGTCTAGAAGAAGAAGCTTTATTTGAAGTGCTTTCTAAACTAATCCTCAACAGAAAGCTCTATCTCATCTGCTGGCTGCTAAGAATACTTCTAAGTCTTTCATCAATCTAATTCTGGCATGGATTTGACAGGATTATATGAATACAAAAATAAAAAGCCAGGCAATTAGCTTTTCTTGAGTCTTTAACACTTGAAGACAGTGAAAGTGGAAGTAATAAATTTGTAAATAAATCCCTCTATAGACAAGGAATTTTATTTTTAAATGGAATTGCTATGATTCTAGAAAGTGATGGAAATAAAACATTCTTTCCTATGGAAACTAAACACTCAGGGATGGCAAGAGAACGAGGGCATGTTCAAATTACACCACTTCTGTCCCAGGTTAAACATACTTAACACTCTCTTTGATGCTTCCAAAGAGGTATTTAATTTCATTACATGCTAGCTGCTTCCATGACCTCTGWCTATTCTTTTTGAGACAGATCCCTTTTTTGTCTTATTTTTCATGGCCCATGTAATGCTTTAGTTTATGCAGGAGAGAACAATTCACCAAGAACCTCAGAATTTGGCCTCTAAGTGATGGAACTATAAAAGATTCATTGTAGAAGACAGAGCTCTTTGCTAATATATGTGTTTTTATTACAGATGCTCCATATATTCTCCTTTGAAGCTTCTTCTCTGTATGTGATTGCAATTAGAATAAGGCAAACAGGAGGTGTCAGYGGTGTATGATGCATTATCAACCTGTTGAAACATCTGTGAATGCAGTAAGGTGCTTGTACGTTTGGCATATGTGTGTTTATAGGTGTAGGATCAATGCAGGGTGGTTCCAGGATGGTAACGAGGGATCTCCAAAGTCCAGAGCAACTCTTTGAACATGCAGTTTATTGCGAGGGTTGTTGGTAACAAAGCGGGGKCTTACCCAAACTGCCAGCTTGGAGTAAGCCCCAGGGACGGAGGGAGAGAGGGAGAGCTGGGGAGAGAGCAAGCAAGCAGGCATGAGGGCAAGTATGAGGAGCTTGAGGTTGTGTGTAAGTCTGTATGTCTGTGTGTGAGTGCGTGTGTGTGTGGGTGTGCACGTGTGTGTGTGGTGTAATGTGTTTGTGTCTGTGTGTGAATGTCTTGTGTGTCTTGTGTCTGCTTGTTACAATACATTGTATCTTTCTCTATGTTGAATATTATGATTGACAATAACCAATCTATAGAAGACGCATATCCCGTACAATTTACATATAGCCTATAAGAGTRGCTACATTACCATACTTGTTATACTTTAAACCTAAACTCTACTTCCAAAAACTATTTTTTTTCTTCCTTGCCATGTTGGCAGGGTCTTCTTCAACCTTTGGACTTCTCCAGCATGCCTTCACTATCTTAGGGTATTGTTTAATCCTGGGGGATTCTCCTGTAGTCGGCTGAGCTATTGTTTCCTAGTCATTCATTAACCAGCCTCTGGCTTCTTAGGTGTCAAAGGTGGCTTTCATTTTAACCTTGCTTGTATATTTCATATTGTCACAATTCCTTGGCCAGGTATAATTATAAATCTGTCCTGGTTCATCTTCCCCAACAATAGGAATTTGTGTCTGAATATGTTTATTGAAATATCTTAGAACTTTAGACTTTGAACAAAGGAATGTAGAAATACATGATCAATATTTTTTTTCTCATATGAAGCATCATTTTTGCATAACCTACTGCCCAATACAAATGAAAGGTTTACTCTGAGATGATGTTATGGATGACATACAATGCTTCTGTTTAAAACTCTGCAATCACTATTTAAATACAATTGAATATGTTAATAAAGTAATTACAAAAAATTCACACCTTAAAGACTAAATTTTAGAATGTACTTACACTATCAAAGTATGTTTTCTTAACCTGAAGTTTTAGAATGTTAACTTAGTAAAGTTTTAAATACTTCTATAAATATTTTATTTAGATAAATTTGTCACTCTGCGTATCTGAGGAATGCAGAACTTGCATGTTTTACGTGCTGCACCAGCACACTTTTCAGCATTATATAATAAAAAGCTGCACTTCGGAGAAGCCTCATTAGCTCTTTTCACTTTCACTTAACTTGTTTGATCAGTTTTTATATTGCTTTGGTCATTTGAAACACTGGGCCAGCTCCCCAAAGTGAGAATCTTAGTGTAGCTTCTAAAAAGCTGGCAGTGGTCACTTTCAGGGGCAAGTGCTTTCCTGAACCATTAAATAAGTTATTTAAGTACTTGGTGGCTTTGGACCATGTAAAACTTTGGTTTTGCATGTTTTTTTCTTAAGAACTTGATTATTCAGAGTTCAAGTCAACTGTTCAATACAGTTCTGGTGTCCCCAGCATAAGAAAGACATGGAATTATTTGAGCTAGTCCAGAGGAAGGCCATAATGTTGATAAGGGGACTGGAGAACCTCCCCTACAAAGACAGGCTGAGAAATTTGGGGACATTCAGCCTGGAGAAGAGAAGGCTGTTTGGGATCCTTGCAGCAACCTTCCAGTATCTGGAGGGGGCTGCAAGGAAGCCAGAGAGAGCCTTTGTCAGGAACTGCAGCCCATTGAGTAATGGGTTCAAATGGAAAGAGAGGAAATTTAGGTTAGATATTAGGAAGACATATTTTACTGTGTGGGTGGTTAKACACTGGAACAGGTTGCCCAGGGAGGCTGTGAATGCCCCATGCCTGGCATTGTTCAAGGCCAGGTTGGATAAGGCCTTGAGCAACCTGATCTAGTGGAAAGTGTTCTTGCCCGTGGCAGGGGACTTGGGACTAGATGATGTTTAAGGTCCCTTCCAATCCCCTAACATTCTATGCTCTGTGATAAAACCCAGCCACCATGGGCAATGAGTTACAGAGACTGAATGCCTGAATCACCCCAATGTATTCCCTTTCTTTTTCACAAAAGTACCTGGCTGTATGATAGCAGCAAGCTGGGATCCCCTTACCTGACTGAGCACCCAAATGCTGTGCAGTGTAGAACAGGATACCATCTGCAGAGAGAGGCTGGAACTGCAGTTTAATGTGGGTCTTATGCCGGATATGAAAGGGTGCAAATGACATCCATGATGATTCGTTATTTCTGAAGGATGCATCACTAATGGAAATATCTGAAACATACAAGAGGAAATGTCTTCTGAAAGATATTTTGAGAGGACTGCATTATTATTGAACCAGTTATTTTGTATATATTTTGCATAGTATTTAAATGCTGTACATAATACTTCAATTCTTCTCTTTGCACAGAATAAAAATAACATAGATACAAAAGAAAACTTAGATAATAACAAATCAATGCCATTGTCTTCTGGGTGCCTTATTTTCCTCAACAATCAAGGCTGCAGTTCTAATGCAAAATAAATGTGATCTTGTTAACGTTCATTTTCAAATAAATATAAGTGTAAATTTCACATTGTTTAAAAATTGAAATGCAAAATAATGTTGCAGGAATCAAAATAAACATTTATTTTTCTCACCAGATGAAAATCCTAGTGGAGGATTTGTAATGAGCTGCTTTGTGTGTCATAAGAATGTACCTTTCCAAGTGGGAAATGTTCATTAATTGTTGCTGAAATTTGTTTTTAGGATAATCATACTGAGATGCTTATAATTCAAATCATCCTATCTTACAGTGAAAGAGAACATTCATACAATTACAGTTAGGACACAATGTACACTTTTGAGCTATACATAACTTAATCATTCAGTCTTATGTCTTCTCTCAGTGTTGATTGTTCATATACCACTACAAAATCAGGCTGGTTCAACTGCCTTCAGCCAACTGATAAATTATTATACTTTTGTATAATGTTTATGTGACTTGAAATAATTTCCAGTTTTTCCTACTGTTAACAATGTTGCATATTTGAGATATAATTATCATAGAATAAAAGAATGACAGAATGGGTTGGCTTGGAAGGGACCTTAAAGATCATCCAAGTTTAAATCTCCTGCTATGGCCAGGGACATCTTCCACTGGATCAGCTTGCTCAGGGCTCTATCCAGCATGGTCTTGGGCACTTTCAGGGATGGGACATCCGCAACTTYTCTGGGCAACCTGTTCCAGTGTCTCACCAGTCTCAAAGATTTTTTTCCTAATATCTAATCTCAATYTGCTCTCTTCYATCTTGAAGCCATTCCTTCTTGTTCTGTAACTACATGCTCTTGTAAATAATCTCTCTAATCATGCTAGTTATTGGCTAATTCATAATCATGTAGTTTTTAGTTTACTGTATTTGTGGGTTTGCTGGAAWAAATCAAGCTACTTAAATGTACCGGGTATATTTAGACCTGTGTGATAAACCATTTTTACTATTTAGTTAAACAGCAGTATTAAATGCTTGAGTTGTAAGTGTTGCCTTCTCACTTTGCATTTCCCAGCTGAAGCTGTACTGTTTCCCTTCTAAGAGAMCAACATCTTTCCTCATTTTGGTGCTCCCAATTTCATTGTTTTGTAATAACTTGCTCTCRGTCAAATATACCTTCAATGTCCTTGAAGTGTATTCTGCAATATCTTTTGCTGTCTTTCCATGCTCAAGTTTTCTGCACAGCATCTGCTGGTGAACCCACTCATCACCCAGCTGCACCTGTACTGCCTGTCGCAGATGGCCCTCAGTTACTGGGCTGGAATACAGCCAGCATGCTGCAAGCTCTTGTCATCTGCCTTATTTGTCACACCACCTCCCTCAGAGCAGGGCTTAAGGTATCATGGACAGTGTCCAGCAGGCAGATGCAGCCCTATAGAGGATCTAGATCTTTCACCTGTTATCAGCATAACCAGACCTGAGGATACCTCTTAAATGGGCACTAATTGCACAGCTGACCTTTTGATTCATTCCCTCTGGTAGAGTACAGATAATATTTCCRAGGGAGGTACATGGATTTGATAGCACAAAATCTCAGTAAGTCTAAAAGTAAGTTTTAATTGCTAGAATATAATTTAATTGATTTATTAAATGCTTGAACAATCAGAATCAGGCTTTTGATGATCTGTTTTTCAATCTATGTATATATTCTCAAATCACTCCCATCCTATGTATCATAATAGCTGTTATGCATCCTATTAAGGCCAGGCAGTGTCTGTAGAATATATTACATAATATCAACAGTGTGAAGCCCCTGGTATCTATACTTAAAAGTTCTAAAAAGATTTAGAATAGCAATTATCCTGGGTGATAAATAGTAATAAAACTTGCTAAACAGATTTGRTGCTACACTTTACATCACTAAAACTTATAAACACTATTAGGTACAAAAGACAGAGTAATACTAATTATTCCATATAGATTCCTTTTTTTTCAGCAGGTAAGACAAGGCTATTCATTAGTAAAGATGCAATCCCTATACTGATATCTTCATATTTAGAAACAATCAGTAATAATAATTTATTTTGTACATCGACATTTTTTTCTTCATGCATAATTTGTAAGTCAGTCTCCTCCTGGCAGATTTTTGCACACTAAGACTTACATGTGGAGGAACTGTGCCACATGTGAAAATATGCTCCTGTTTTAAAGGATGCCTTAGACAAAGTGTATAATGAGGTATCTGAAAGTCTCTATGGCAGATTCAGTTTCTCTTTATCAATGTAGTTAATTCTTTGCTGCTTATGGAGGAAGCCTGGACAATGACTAGTGTGAGAGCAAAATCAGCAGGATTGAAATGCTACATTGCTTGTCACTGGGAGGGATATGAAAGGAAGATTGCTGTGATAAAAAGCCTTGAAGCAGAGAAAGAGAAAAAGGATAAAAGGTGATTTTACAGTATCACTWAGAGAAAGAATTAAGTCCATGGTTTCATCTTACAGAGAGAGTATTAAAAAATAAGACCCACAGCTTCAGCAACAGATGTAGAATTCTTTCGTAAGGAGGTATTATCCTGATTTATAGATATCAAATACAATACTCTATTTATTATACTTCATTCTGGAACTTCTAGGATGCAAATATTTTATTTTCATTATCTTTAAAAAGTAGGCTTATTCCCAATAAATATATCTTGCAAATGTCAGAAAGTAACATATTTTGCCACAATGCAGCAGGAGTAACTATAAGAAGTACTAGACTGACTTATAATTTTCTTGCAAATGGCCTGTAGATCCATGATTATATGCATRGAAAAAATCTGACTTGACAGGTGTGTGGAGCCCATATGTGCACCCATATCCCAAAACAGAATGCATTCATTATACCACACTGCACAGAGGTGAGCAGTATGAAATTTCATTTTTGCACAATTCCTTCTATAGACAGACAAACTTTTAAGGTGAAGAATATGACAATTTAAGCTTTTSAATTTTCTTTTATGGCAGGCATATACAAAACTAACACATCAGAGGCTGAGGTATCTAATACTGTTTTCTTGGGAGCAAACTTTATTTTTTAGCTAAGATAAGAAAAAATGAAGTTCAGCTAAACTTGTACAAGACACCACCTGTGTTACGTATGCTTATTCCCAACAAACTCTTTGCTGAAACAAATGAGGCAAATGCATGATTTGCTGATCCTGTAAGCCATATTGGTCGGGCTTTTGCTGTGTAGCTGCTGCATTACTCACAGAAGGTGTAGCCCCATGGATGCATTGTAACTACAGCAGGCATTTAAACAAATACTTCTGTTCTGTATCTGATTAATGGCTGTGTTTTCTAAGCTGAATACTAGTATCTGACAATGATACACAGAATCACAGTGTGCTTGGGGCACCTGGTCCAACCTCCCTGCTGTGGCAGGTTCATCCCAGAGCCCATYGCACAGGATTGTCCAGACAGTTCTTGAATATCTCCAGTGACAGAGATGCTGCAGCCTCTCTGGGCAATCTGTTCCAGCTTCCAACAAGAAGGGGAAAGGAAATGTGAGTCACTGCYCAAAGGAATGAGGACCTATTAACAAAAGACATAGAAAAAGCCATGTCTGACTCATTTTTTCACTTGGTAAATCCTGATCAAGTCTCCCCATGCCTGATAGCTGAGCTAGGGCAAGTGATGAGGCAGGTGTTAAGGTCCAGCCTGCAAATCAGTCGGTGAGTCAGGGTCCATATCAAGTGGATGTTGGTGCTGCTATGGTGTAGTTCAGCACAGGATCATGGATAGGTATTTAAAGCTGCTCCTGAAGCAATGCAGGAAGAAACTCCTGCTGGGACTCCTCAGCAAAACCATCTTTGASACCAGACACCAGCCCCATCCCTATGGGCTAAGAAACTCAAAGCTTTAAACTCATAATAGCAACTTGTATATTTAACTCACATTTAGACACTTAAATCTAGGTGCTTTGCCTTTAAAACTAGTTCCCACCATTAACTAACTACCTACCTAACTCTGAACACCTTCACRAAGTAAGGTGGCAAGCACATTTCCAGCATATCAGTCATGCTCATAGAGGAAGTCCAAGTAATTTCAGAGTCATCCTGCTAAGTGGTGGTTAGCTGTCTGGATCTTGTTCTTACTCAGCTGGGTGACWGGGGGGAATGGTAAGTAGATGATTGACATGGCTGACTTGGTGTGGAAGGTGTTATCATCTCCTTCATTTAATCATACATGACTTCCRCTTGGGTTTATATATGATGTATTTGAGTAGGTAACTGATTTTATTCTACTGGACATTTAAAATTATACAGATAAATATTACAAATGCGTTTTCCCTTGTGCCTGCCATGAATAGTAAGTTTACTGGACTGTTAATGATAAATCTGAAAACTTAGATTGCTTTTCAGGTAAAATTCATACAACGCATTTTATCCTTATGCAATTTGAATGTTGTGGCTACTATTTAAAGATTTTCTCATGTTGCCACAAGTTTTCCAAAAATGTCATTGGAAACAAAGCTTGATGGGATTGGTATTGCTTAAATGACTAAAAGACAATAGTGACAATAGTCACTGTGCCTCAATAACAAATTGTCCTTCTGGTTMAACATAGAAACAAAAGTTTTGAAATGATAACGATGAAATAGACTGTGCAAGTCTAACTGCATTGTCAGGTAAACCCAACATATGTGTACCTGCATGTCTATGTAAGGTGTCTTGTCATGTAGAGGTTGAGCTAAATTGTACTGTGAATTAATTTATATTATAATACCAGTCAAGATATGTCAAGTAACATTCTATACTATGTAGAAAGCAAAAAATACTTATAATAAAAATATTTTTAGAAGTCAAGGTTTTTTATTTCTGTCAGTTTCTCATGTATTTTCAAAAATTTGCTGTACATTTATATCAATAATGGAATTTGATATCAAAATAATACCCAGGAAGTTGACTTGAGCTGGATAAACATGGCCCAAGGAAGTTGCTYGCCCTTTGTTCATCAAGGAAGTAGCTTTATTGCTTGACAAATATCTCATTAAACCAAGGATGGAACAATGAAAACTCTTCACATTTTATTTCAGTTCCTCAAAAGTTGTACAGTGACAGGTAGTATTTATAACTATGGAATCAGAGACTAATACACAATTGAAGAAATATATTTATTAGCTTGTTTCTTTGTGAAAAATGCAGTAGCATTCTGTTATCATGCCCTGAAGTCAAGAAAAATTATCATAATAGATTTTATGAACTTATGTGGCACAAACTATTCCTGCTAAAGAAAACTGCTGAATAATTTAAAATTCATAGAAATACTGTGATGAAAACCCTGTTTATTTTCACTACTGGCAAGTGTTCTCCAATAGTGCCATCTATGGAATCTTTCAAATATTGCATTGCTGTCCCCTTAAAGAGAACACTATCAGTCTCTGTTATCTCACAATTAACTAATCTGAAATTACAAATCTCCCTTACAAAATTATCTGGGAAATAAACATGATCAGTATCTATAGAAACTCTATCTTATGTGTAAATATATTTCAATGTGYAGTGGAATGTCAGAGGAACTTTCTTGACTTAAAATTTATTTTTGTTCAAGTTTTTCATAGCSTTTGGTGATACTGTTTATGACAAGATTAGAAACTTGACTTAATCCATTAAGATATATGGCAAAAAAAAAAAAAAAAAAGAAAAGGTAAGCCATGAATGTTTACATGCTAAAAGAGTGCTTCAGGGAGATGTTGTAGTTGCTGTGTTATTTTTTTCTCTAAACCTCCTTTGTTGGCCATTGTTGGACACAGGATTACTGGCCTCACACAGACACACAGTTCTTACGAGAGAAATAAGCTGCTAAAATAGAATTTAGTAGAGATTACAACATAATTGCAGGCTGTAACTATGGATAATATCTGTAATTTTAATGTTCACATGCCTTAATAATTACTRTTTATGAAAAAATATATTGTCTTCAACATATGTAACAATGTGCTGTGTAATCAAACTGCCTGCTGCAAAAGTGTTTTACACTGTTCCTTCCTTCTCAGGAAGAATCATCCCTGACATTTGATCTTGGCCACTGTTTCTCACAGTAATAATCACAGTGAAACCAACAGGTCTACTATATACTTGCAAGGGAACTGAAAAAAGCTGGTCTWTAGAGATTTCTCCCTCTTCAGAAACCCTTTGAGAGATCTAATTACAAAGGTTTTCATTGGCACAAATGGAATAAGCTGGAATTTGGCATGTAAAGCCATGCAGGAGACTCCCCAGACAAATTACTGGAATCTCTTGYTGGTTTTGAATATTGTGTCTTATTGAAATAACTAAATTATTATGCTACTGCAGGCTGAAACTTCACTTCTTAATCAGAARAAAAGTTAGAATTGTCTGGTGCTTCAGTTGCAAACTTTAAGTCAAATGACCAAAAGATTTTATTAACATCATATTTTGGTGTTGTGAAAAACATAATTACTTAAAAAAAAAAAAAACCTAGATAAATTGCTTCCTCATATTCCTAATGCTTGTGGTGATGGGAGTGCTAACTAAGAATTAATGCTGGGCCAGATCATAGCAATGTGTGGTTGCCGTTTATGCACCTCAGAAGCTGGGCTGGCTTAGCTGTGTTACTGTCACAGCTGTGACCTTTTCAAACGAGCAGAACAGCATGATGTGCTGCTTCATGTRCCACAAACAGTCTTGGAAGTGGTTTGAGTCCAAATGGCAATCTTAACACTTAGTAAAAAAGACTCCTCCATAAATCTTCCATTTCCTTCCCATTTCATTACAATAACTTTTGTTTCTGGAAGTATAAATTAGTAATATTTTTGTTTGTTTACATCAGTGTTACCTTTCGAAACCTAACACTCTTGTTTCATGAGTGTTAACAGCTTTGGACAACACAGTGGAGTTTTAAATTTTTGAACAAGTGTATTACTCTGCCTTGCATGACAAGGCTTTATTTCTTGGGCCCATTCTGATCTAGTATACAACCCTGTCCTTCTTTCCTAGTGCTCATTATGGATGCTTGCCTTCCCAAAACTGGTCTTGAATTTCACAAGTATCTTCCTATTTGTCAGTCACCAGGATGCTGTCTRCCTGCTGAACCTCTTGATCTTTCTCTGAGAAAAGCAAGTCCTGGTCCTTTCTTTGTSGGGTTGAAATATACAATGAAATATGCAATGAAATATTTGCTCTCAGCATTTCAGACTACAAAATATCACTGCACTACTTCCTGAATATGAATTGGTTCTGCACAGCCTATAGGAAATGYAGAGTAATTGAAACTGCTACCCTCTCTTTGTCAAGTGGGTTGGTTTCTCCTATTTCCTCTGAAACACACGAAATAGCCCACATCTTTCTGCAACTTTCTGAGAATATTTTTCAATTTACATATTGGCAATGGTMATTGTGAGATAATCAAGTAAGCCCTGTGAGTCTCAGGCCATAAGTGCTATGAAAACTATATTTTTAAACTGATCTTTCTCTCCCTGTTTTTGGTCTTGTTCTAACTTAGTTTTTCAATCACYGAACACTTGCTAGTGGAGCTCTGACATCTAAAGCTTAACCATAATGTAGCCTATCTCTGTGCTGACAATCACTGCATCCTTGGTGGCTTGAGTGATGCTCTAAGCAGGACCATCACAGTTAAGAGAACAGCATCATCCTCATCTGCTCATATGCTTTCATCTCTCATGTACATARTTAATAAAGAATCTCAACCATTTTCAGTATTTGCCAAACAAGTGTGTGTTTATTTACTGGYGGTTTATGCCTGAGTACCCTTAATAATTGTGTTGAGGGTACTCCTCTTTATTATTGTGGTTCTAGCCACAATTGCCCCATTTGTTCACTTCCCCTGACYTGTTCCTGTACAATCCATACTGTTGTACTGTCTTTACCACTTGCTATTATCTGGMAAACCCGTTTGTTCTTACCCTTTGTTATTCTACTCTGTACTTTTTTTGCCTCATAAATCTCTTCTGTCTTCTCATACTTTTTTCCTTCTTTCTGGTACATTCATTAGTCCTCATCCTTTAATTACCCTTTGTTTTCTCCCAGTCCCTTGGGCTGTTCATTGCTCTCTGTCTCTTTTTCTTTTGGCTCCAATAGCCACCATTAATCCAGAGATGAGATATTCAATCTTGATAAGCAGCTGTTTTTTCGCAATTTGCCATCCACTAAAAGTGCAAACTGCTCTTTGAAAAATCTCATGATAATTCATTATTCTGCCACAGAGTAAGGTGAAAYACAGGGCACAGAGTTTGGTCAGGATCCACCTATTCATAAAAGAAAAGCTTTTAAATAAAACAGAGAGGAACCCTGTAATGTGTTTACCAGGTGAAGAWTTACTACAAGTAAGACAATCTGTAAGAAATAAAATTTTCTCTTGCTCTGATRTAAGTTTTGTACTGATAATGTGGCCATCATAAGAAGACCCAAATGTATTCTGGAACCAGAACACAGGACTCTTTACCTGATTAATTGCTTTGATTTGTGTATAGCACATGTCCTGACTATCAGTATCCTGAATCCAGATGGCTTTACTTTTGAAAACCTCACTTGAAATGAGAATTCAGAATTGGAAAGTTCATATAAAAAGCCTTGAACAGCTGTTGTAGCAGAGGCAATAAAGCAATCACATTCTTACAGAGAATAAAGAATTCAACAGTAACTTTCCAGAAGCTATATTCTTTTTCATTTGAGCCTACCAATTCCAGGCAGAATGGGATTTAAAAACTATCCATCTATAGGGTGAGGACTGCAAATCAGGTCAAATGCAGTTCAGCTTGTCAGTTTTGTGCTTCAAACTCACACAACAAGGGTGGTTGCAGTTGACAGGCAGTTTGGAAAGGCAGCTATTTAACAGTAAATGGAGTTCTCCAAAAGTYGTACAGAAAGCTTATCAAAAGGAAAACATAAGCTTGTGCAAAATTAACATGAATCTAAGAGCTGTAGAATAGAGGGTGTGGACTGTACGACACCTCCTTACACACAGAGGCACTTCGGGCACTTGCAGCATAAGTCCCTGAGCTTGTAGCACCTGTGTATTCACATTGTTGAACATTAATTTGCAAAGTCTCTCAGAGAAGAAAAATGATGAAGAATTCCCTTACATGAGGGTAAGAAATGCAAAACCTGCAAACTGAGGACATATTTTGAGGGTGACATGTTGAAAGAAAGCCAGGGAGAATAATCACTTGCGGATTTTTACAGTGATGTTTGCATCTTTTGTCATARTTATCAGTGCATCCTTATCCAATGTGCTGTGAAGTCAACAGAAACCTCTCCATTAGGATCAGTAGAAATTGGATAAAGTCCCAGATGCTTCCCTCTTCTGCACCACTACTGTGATCTCAAGTGTATTTCCCATTATACTTCATTATGGTGAGCTTGGGAATTGAACTAAGCACTATAACATTACTCTGCAATGCTTCCTGTCCCCTTGGTGTCTGACAAATCATGGTTGTGAATTTGGTTGAATGATTTGAAAAAATGGAAGGAAAAAATGGCATCAAAAATAAGCAGAGCAAGGAAACAATACCTAATGATTCATTGCTTCAAATTACTTTTTCCAACAGAAAGGAGCATCACTTTCACAATAGAAAGGAGATCTATTTTGTGCTTCGTGTCTCTATGCCACATTTAATTGATATATTGCAAAATGCTGTGGTTTTAGATCACATAACTGTGTGTGCAACATGCTGTGCATTTGACATACCTTGTTCACAGTAGGTACCAGTTGTTCCAAGAGGACAGTGACATGTGTAGCCATTAGGCAGGGGCACGCAGGTACTGCCTTGCTGACACAGATGTGGAGGATCATGCTCAGGTTCACACACTGACACAGTTTCTGTGCAAAATGCACCTTTCCATCCAGTGAGGCAGTTGCAACTACAGAGGGTAAGTGAAAGAAAAGAATGCAACATTATTATTATTATTTTTGTTGTTGCTGTTATATTATTATTATTATTATTATTATTATTATTATTATTATTATTATTATTATTATTATTATTGCAATCTAATCAAGATTTTCAGCTTTGGATACCTATATTTAATAGCCTGATCCAAAACTGTCAACAGAAAAGGGTAGTAAGCAAGTTCCTCATTTATCTTTTTGGTATGTTCATTTTATTGTAAAAGAAAAATGTACATAATAGTAAATATTTTATTTTGAACATTAACATTAAAATATTAGCATCTCTTAAAAAGAAAAGGCTTGTATTTTCTGTATTTTTGCTTTTCTCTACAAATAACTTCCACAGGCCCTGGCTTCATAAACGAGGAGGAGTTAAAGTAAGCATTAAAAGGAAAAGGTAAGCAGCAAAACCTTGTGGTAATGTGGTTTTGATTGGTCCGTGTTTGTTTGGTTTTTTGTTTTGTGCAAACCCTTGAATTTTTGTTTGCACTGACTGAGCAGCATATCCTCCATTAATCAGCCCACTGTTTCTGTGTAAAACATAATGAGGAACCTGTGAAACWACTGTTTCACCAAACCTTCAGATCAGACAGCATGTAAACAAAGCACAGCCAACAAACTCTTCACAGTGATAAACAGCCATTTGGAATGAARGGGAAAAGAGGACAGGACCTTGCAAAAGCAAAAGCACCTCAATTCATCAAAGTCAGCATCAGAATGCTTTCTGTCTCAGCTATAAATGTTATGCTTTGATGCATGAAAGCTACTGAGAAGGGGAAGTGATTTAACTCCCTGAGTGCAARCAGCAGTGCCCCTTCCTTGTGCCATGAGGGAGGCTGCTGGAGCTGCTGCTGCTTGCTCTTGGGCATCATACATGGGGGTTCTTCCCCTTTCCCTGGCTTGTGTCTGCATATGTCTGTTTAAATTTCTTTTAATTCTTGTCTTTTATGACCTAACAGAAGTTAGGTTTTTAAATTAATTGAAACTTATTTGCACAGAGCTGAACATGTTTGCTGCCTTACAGTGGCAATATTCTATCAACAAATGAAGCCTATTTAACATGCCTAAGCAAGCTGGACTGGTGTTGAGAAGTTTAGATCCAAAATTTCTTAATCTTTGCAGAGATGAAGAAAGAGGCAKTGTTTCAAATATTTTCCATCATGTGGCCTGCCATGTAAGTCTAGTTTTCTCTATGTCCTCCTGAATTTGGTTGCTTGTTTTTCCAGWCCAGGAGAGCTCAACAGCTTTCACTAGTGACTTGACTCTCAGGGATTTAAAGACCCGTTTAGATTCACAAAACATCTCAAGTTAGAAGRGATTTATAGGGATCTTTGAGTCCAACTCCCTGCTCCTTGCAGAACTACCTAAAGTAAATGGTATGACTGAGAGCATCATGCAGATGCTTCTTGTATTTCTTTATAAAAAGGTATAGAGGTATAAGAAAAGTATAAGAGGTGAGATTCATTCTGAGATCCAGACAATTAATTTTATATTACACCAGGTGCCCAGTTGGCTTCCAGTTGCCCTAGAGGTATAGGAGAGAGGCAGCTGTTGGCCAGGGAGACAAGTTTCTGAGAGAGACCTGACAGAATGCTCCRGTTTAGGCAATGGGATCCTCAAGTAACTGCCTGAGCTCATCTACTAACCAATCAGTGGGGAACCAGCAGAAACAGTCATGGGAACTGGAGAACTATCCATCCCACAGACCAACACATGCATGACCCTAATGATAAAGTCCTGCATCCAGTTGCCTCAACACAGACTTATGATATTTGATCTGATCTGTGGTGTGTCTGAGAGAAGTGTGAGCCAGCAGAYAAGACAAAAGAGCTGCAGAAGACTTGTGCTCCACTGGAATGCTCCTTTTCTGTGCTCCTATGAAGACCAGAAAAGTATCCCAGGACTGTATTTTAAAATGCCAGTGTTCAGATAACTGGAAAGGCCTGGATCTCCATTGACTCTAATAGGATCCYACACATTTAGCTCACCTGGAGACACTCCAAGTTTATGTGTCTTATGGGACAATGTCACTGCAAGATACTTTCCTATTTTCAGGCTTTTTGAAAAACATGGATTAAATTAATTCTTCTGTACTTGAGAGATACCAGTATCTCAAGAACAACTGACAAAATGTCTTTGTGTTTTGTTTTTTTTTTTTTTTCTTTTCTAAAGTATATTTTTAGGTCGGAAAAGATAGAAAGGCTTTCAGATACAAATTTGATAATGTGTCTGAAAACAAACTGTATACTCTTGAATCACTTGGTTTTGCAAAAGAATCTTAATAGGATGCACATCAGAGTAAGTATAGAGMAAAGTCAGCCAGTTCAGGAAGCAAAAGAAACTCACTTTAAATTTTGGAMATTCAAATGCCACTTCAAGTTTTGAAATATTTGTATTTAGGAAGYTCAAGGATAGTTTAATTTAATGGCTTTTTCTTTTTTGCTTCTTTTAAAATGCTTAAAAGTGTCACACAATATTCATAGAATGGTTTTTCAGGTTCAAAGTCCCTTACCRAAGCCAAAACTAGCTCTCAAACAAATAACACAGTTTCTACATAAGCGAGGATGACAAGTGTATGTCACTGTTGATTATGAACCAAAACCCAAACTTTTTAATCAAAATTCAGGCAACATTAAAAAAAGTAATGAAAAGTAATCTTACACATAAAATATGTAAGCAGTGCTTCTGTGTACTACGACACAAAATCCTGATGAAACTAGAAGCTTTTCTTGAACTTTATAGGGAAATAACTAAAGATCCTGAAGGATTTGTGAAGAATTGGGAAGATTACTCAGATATGAAATTAAACAAAAACCATTCTTCCATTAAATATAGAAAATGTTATTTAAAATATGTTCTCAATGCTAACAAATATGGAATTTCCCATAGTTATGCAAATGTGGTGTCAAATCAAGCAAGCAATCTTATAGCAGAAAAGGAAGTGTTCAGATCTGCATATTCTGATACCTGAATTTAGGATTCTGTATGTAAGATAGGCATATACTCAACGGCCATCAGGAGCTTAATTGATTTATCAAATTGGATAGCCCAGCTGAGATTAGGCAGATRTTTAGTGACATCTGAAACTCCCTAGGTCATCTTGTCTGACCTCCAAACACTTCTCCAGGTGGAACTGAAACATTTCTCAACATCATATAATTATCTCAGATAGTGCAAGACATCTCAAATTCATATTGGCATGTATTGGCCCCATCAGGGTGCCCAATCCACTGGAGATTTCTGGATACAGTTCTTGAATTTGTTTTGAAGTGGAAAGATGCTGAACGAGAAAGAAAATCTTGAAATAAAAGTGGTTTTAAATTTGCACAGTGGAAAACTAGAACATTAGCAAAAAACACTCTATCTTCAGGCTAGGAGGTAAAGAAGGACCCTGAAGAAAACAAGATTGGAAGAGAATCAGCTCTATTTAAACAARGAGAACCATGGAATGCTGCAAAATGTCCTATTAAATAAGGCAAATTGGATGAAAAATTTTAGATAACAAAATCACCCCCCACAACAGAAACTGGCATTGTTTTAAACCACAAYGATTAAACAGCTAAATGCCTTTTTCCCTTACAGAGTATGAAAGTATGTCCTTGTGTTATATATTGATTCTGTCCTTGCACTGCAAATATATTTTAATTGAATCTGGCCTAAAAACAAGACTACAGGAGCTCCTTTTATGGGTGTGCTGGTTTRGCATTGATTGAAGAAAGGTGTGGCCWTTGTGCTTCAAAAACCAACACAATGGGCCACCCCTCACTTATGGGATATGATTGAATTTTTGAAACCTGAGTGKCTGTTGCTCTTTGAAAGCAATAGAATACTGAGAAACCCACATGAGGCTTGGAAATACAATAGAAAACTTATTCAAGTCCCAAACTCTTGTGAAGCAGCAGCTGATGGCCAAACCTCTACCCAGGGGTGTCTAAAGTGACACTACATGCTCACACTTAGACTGAATCCTCTCCATTTTGTCTAATGTTCTGTTCAAGCAGCACACAAGATAAACATTTTTCTTACTTCACCAACTAGAAGTAGCCATAACAACTTGCRGAAAATCTTGTTATATGTAATTCTCTATTTTCTATGATTTTGTGTCATAAATAAAATAATAGGGGACATTAGTGTCCCTCGAAAATTATATTCTTAATTTTCTTATTCAAATACTTCCCCTTTGTTTGGTTAAGAGACAGCAGTTGTGCTCTGTTGCTGGCCAGAATATAAAGATTAATGCTGCATATTTCTGTTTCTATTTAAATCAAAGCATTATCCCTATAGCAACTGAATCTACAGCTTAACAGCACTGCACACTTTCTGGCAGGGTGGTGAAAGCAAGACACAAAAATAGCTCAAAACAGCAAYCAAAACCTCTGGAGAGATCTCATTTCAGCAGAGAAAATATTTGAACACAAATCCAGTTGCCTCAAGGACTCTGCTCTTCAAAGGAGCACAGATGATTTGAAAATAGAAAGAAGTTTCCTCTGAGAAAATATATTGAGACAGTATTGACAGCTACTGTACTTTGACAGAAATTATATGYAAACTACATCCATGCCTCTTTGGCAATGCTTTACTTTTTCTGTGAGAGGAAGAAGTGACCATTGCTGGTACATGCATGCGCATATACCTAGTGTGTGGAGACCTAGCTGCCCTGAAATATGGGGACAGAAATAGAATTCAGTAGTAGGTCACTATAAATTAAATGCAAACAAACAAATGAACCCCAGAAAAAACAAATTATGCCCCCCTTCCCCCCCCCCCCTTCCCCCAATGCCACAGAAATTTTAGAAAAATCCCTAAAGTAATCTGGAATACAAATTCCAATGATGAAAAAGAACTTTGCCTATAATACCAAGCCCACTAGGTTTTCTTGTCACCAGCTGCCATTCTAGCCAGCCACCTGCTTTCCAAATGTGCTCTAGAAGCTGCTGCTGGTGGTTCACCTTATAGACAGGAAGATGGCTTAGCACAGCTGAGTAAATTRCTGAAGCAAGGATTTAGGTGGGTGGATGGGAGTGGGATGTTTCAGCCCACATTTATGATTTTTTTGTCTTGCAACCTTGTTTTTTTATCACCTCTAATATGCTCATAAGGGGAAAGATGACCATTATCCTTTCTTGTTCCTCAGAAAGATCAAATTTCAAGGGTTTAACAGCTCTGGGAGGATTCTGTGTGACAAGTGTGGCAGTTGTGACATGCAGGGGTGCAACAATCAGAAAGCAATTCCAAATTATGTTTTTTAAAGCATTTCATTCATTACTGTATTTAAGAGAACATAAGTGCACTCATAAGGGGAATGGGCAGCAATCTGTGTGCTAATCTTGGGGTCAATTTTCCAAATATCAGTACAGTTTACTAACTTTAAAAACAGGTTTTTTGWACCAATTTTCTTACAGGGAAAGATTTATGTCACAGACAGCAAAACCAATTACCACATAATTCTCTCTCCAATACAGAGTCAGTAGATTGTTTTTAGTTTGACAGATATGCAAATGTTTTTCTTTGTAGCGCACAGAAGGACAGGTTTTTGTTGTTTTAAGAAGCATCATACAGAGACTCCACAGTGCAAAGCCTTTTTTCTCATTTGAATCTGTCTTGCTGTCTGCTATGTTCTCAGTCAGTATCTTAACAAGTTTTATATCAGCACTTTTCTCTTTTTTAAAAAGTATGCAAATATGTGGAAATAAATGAACACATGTGAAGGCACATAAGGGGARGCAAGCATAATTAATCCTGGCAGATACTTCTAAAATAAAAAATGCTTGCCAGCAAAGGTTTTACAGCTGCGTTACAAAGTGTTTGAAAACAAAATTTATTACAATGGCAGTGTTGACACTCAACAGCAGTTTGGAACTGCAACTGTACTTCCTCCTTCAGTGCATAGAGCCCRGGCACTCAGCTCCATCCACTCCAAGAGACAAGGCATGAAAGACCAGAGACTCATCTTTTGGGCAACCTCTCATGGCTACCCCCTCTCATCCCATAGACTTCAAACAATGTTTGGAAGTCCTACAGATTKAAACCAGCTCACAACTGTCTAATGTTGGGCAGTCAGTGGTTTACTCCACAAGGGTTTTTTTAATGGAAAATAATAATTCTCAGGAAASAGAAGTCACCTATTTTTGCTCCATCAGCCACATTTGAACATTAACACAGTCMAGGTCTCTTCTTTACTACTTCTTCTCTGCTATTCCAGCTGCTCACTTAGTTTTAAAAAAGGGTCACACATCTGATTCTTCCCATGCATTTCCTAGTAAGTCTGGATGCCAGTGGCTTCAGTGGAGCAGAACCAGCCCATGGAATTTCTTAAAAAAATTCCCCACATATGGTCTTAACACAATTTTAATATTTTAATATTAACGTGTTTGTCCAACTGAATGAACTTTCATCAGCTTTCTTGCTTTCTCATKCTTATAGCCCCATTCTGTTGTGAACACAATAATTACCATATTTATTAGTCTAGAGACAGTCTATGCTGTCTCTAAAAAAATGTATGTGTGTGTATATATATATATACTTACTAAACAGTAGAGCCAGTTTCTATGCACTTGCCACCATTTCTGCATTTTATTAAAGTGCATGGGGAATCTTTACATTGTCCAACACTGCGACCAGAATTGGGGTGTCCTGCTGGAGTTCCTGGTGATTTAAACCCTTGATTAAAGCCGGTGCGAACTTGAACTTCAAAAATGCAACCTCAAAAGTAGACAGAAAGAAAGAAATTAAGTTTAAAGCAGATAGCAAAAGTCAAAAAAAATCAAACAGCATCAACCCTCAGTGAATTAGCTCCTCCAGAATATCTTCAGTGAGTGTGCAACCATACCACCTACAGGAAATAAAGGTAGGCTAGTTACTTTCTGTAAGTGTGGATGATCAGAAGTCCTTATTTAATAGTGGGTAAAACAAAAGAAATAATTTCTTAAGGAWTAGACAGAATATAAAGTCAGTGACTAGGTGCAATTTTGTGTTTACACACTCATGCTCTTCCAGGAATGTGTCTATATCAGATAAAAACAGTCACAAATCCCCAAAAAATCGGAAACACCAAAAAACCAACCAATCAACCAACCAAAGCCCCAAAACCTAAGGAAAAAAAGAGAAGAACAGGCAGCAAGAAATCTGCTTTATATAAAATATAACAGAATCCAGATGGCACCAAATAATATAATGCAAGCATGGATGTGAATTTCCATAGGCTGAAAAGGACCCCTTCAGGTAATGACCCAAATTCTTCCCTTCTCAAGGGAAAGCTTCAGTTCTTGGTACATGCAGATCATGTCACAAATGACATTTTAAGATCAATGTAGACTGCTCCTTCARGCCCTTAATCTCAGAAGATAATTTTCAAAATTAACATATACTGCAAAGGTAAACACTTCTGGGCCTGTTACGTGGTTCTGTGGCCAAGTGACTGGGTATGGTCACAATTCTCAAACTTTTATYACTTTCCAGAACAGTACAGCTGCATGTAGACTACCACTGAGAAATGATCCAAAGATTATTCTAAGTCCCTAAACACACCAAAGAATTGTTTAGGATAACAATAGTTATCACAGACCAAATATTTTTCAGGGAATATTGAAATAATTTATTTGTAAACATGATAAAGTGCTGGTGTCTGTATCTATGCTCTGACTTTTTAAATGTCATAATACTTTGGTATCATAAGTGAAAGGAGGAGCTAAAACTTCAGAGAGAAGCAGAAGCRTTCCCTATTGCTACTTCCCAGCAGCTCCTGCTTAACCTGTGAGCTTTCCAGGGTCTGCCCCTTAGGAGAGTCTTTGCTCTTCCTGGTGCTGTCACAGGATGGTCAGCCTTATGGTCAGGCTGAAGTCACCAGTATTCCTGGATCACGTTTATGGATCCATGTGCTTATTTCTATACTGCAAAACCGAAGATGCCTTATAATATTTTTTTTATCAAATTCTAAGTGGCCTTTCAAAATATACTCCAGCATCCAAGTGATGTATAGTCACATTTAAAGGTAGAATTTTTTGAAACATTTTTTGAAATGTCATCCAGATCTGTACATAAATATGTATGAAATTTCAAACTAAAAATCAGRTTTTAAACCACATTAGTTAAACTAGGACACAAATGTATTTCAAAATGCTCAGGCCTTTCTAAACCTGATTTATACAATTTAGCTGAGACAGTGAATTCCCACAGTCCCTGAAATCACAAGGAGAGTTGCTATTCAGCAGTGCATACCAGAGACTCTCTGCTTAATATTAGAAGCAGGGAAAGGATATGATGTGGAGATTGCAAGTAATCATTACACTGATTTTAAAAGCATCACTTAATATGAGTTTTTGCATGATTCACTGAAATCACAGAAGAAGAAGACTTGCATCTAAAAGACCCAAGGAATGTACAATGTGTTTTTTTCATAGTTACATATTTTTTAGCAAAATACAAGTAATATCTTCAGCAAGATAACTATTTTAGCCACAGTTTCATGATGYTATTGAAAGTAGCTTTCTTAGGCTATTTCCATATTTCACACTTATTGTTGCTCTATTTTGACACATAAYTGTCAATTCAGAAACTCTCAATACATAACTTTAAAACAACCTAGTTTGATGATTATTTGTGCAATCTTTGTAYTATTGCTTCTTTGCTTTGTACAAGGTTGTTTTTAGGCCGCCTTTGCTTGGTAAATCCTAACTAATGCTTCATCTCTTTATCAGCAGCAGATAAAGCATGTTCTGTTCTCCTGGGTCTTGCTGGAGTGCTAAGAAAAAGCAGCCCAGAGCTCTKTGTAAACAATGGAAAGCACAGTGAGTCCCCAAGGACTTTAAGGTCATCATGGAAAATAAACTGGCATTTGTGTTGATGACTAGTTTAAGTGTACCAACCACAGCTGAACTGTGCCATCTAGGTTAGGAACAGTTCTTGARCACTGGTAAACAAAGCATGTAATAGGTACAAGAGTGTTTTGGCCCAGCTTTCTAAGTTCAACTGAATCTCTTAGTTAATGAGTCAGAGCAGCAATTTGAGCCTGTTGTTGCAAGCACTATACAACCTTCTGCAGAGGGATCAGCTGATGAATRTGCCTTCTTGCTGACCTGAAATCCCTTTTCTCTGCCAGTTCTGGGCCCCTTTTAATGAAAGACTGCCAACTATTCTGAATAATGGAGAGGTTTCCTGACACAGCCAAGTTTGCAAGAGGAACTCGAAGTTCCCGACTTTGTGAGTTAAACTTGGCATGATTCTGAATGTCAGAGTTTTATGCAAGTAAACTGAAATCAAACACCAAGACTGTACACTCACAGATTACATACTACCTTTTTCTTTGCAATCTTTTGAAYTGTGACTTCTTAGACCACACCTAGTCCTTTCTACTACTGAGCTTTTTTACCATCAATTTATTTTATAGCTTTCACCYCAGTCAAGCAGAGCTCATAAACCACTAAAGAGCCACTAACAATGGATTAACTAAACTTGAGGGATTATCATAAAATATATGACTTCACTGCTCAGTTTTACTTTTGCTTTAAATTTTCTGATGTATCTTTATCACACAAAGATTTTTTTCCCATAATTTCTTGCTAGGATCCCTTACCCACTTGYCAGCACTTGGTGCTAATTTGACTAMAAAGTACACAAAGCAGGCATTTTCAAGATGTACTAAAAATGCAGCAAGAGAACTGACAGAAAGAGATACACTGATAAAATATTTTCTATCTGAARGCAGTACTGAATTTACAGATTTCTTAAATATTATTTATCCTTAAATCCTTTGCTTTCCCCCAGTTTTCTTTGCTCTTTGTGAGTAGTGGGGTGTTGGGGTGTTGGTCTAAAAGATGGCCCCAACAGTGACTACTCAGGACTTCTGGAAGCTGTGAGCCAAACACCCAGAGGGCCTGTATGAATCATACAGCTCTGACTAAAAGCTACTTCAGAACTCCCTTTCCTTCAGTGCCATCGTTGGTGCAGGAACATAAAGATAAGTAGTCTTAACCCTGGCAGGCTTGTAATGTATTCTAGTTTATTRTGAAATAAACTTCGACTGAAAGGCTATATTTGTATCTATTTGGAACTCAACTGTGTTCTGGGTTTACTCTATTTTTAAAAGGTGACTGCAGAACCTTTTAAAACCTGCAAAATCATTTACGTGACCAGGTGGCTCTTTCAGCATGACAGAGGTTCTTCAACAGTTCAGCTTTGTGGTAAGGGCATCTTAAGCTTATTTACACCTCTTTTCAATAGTATTTGCTGTCTAACAACAGATTACTTCTATATCCATGCTTTGTCCTGCTTAGGAACAGGACCACAGGAACAATCAGTTGCTCCACTTTCTCTGCTGCTCACTTATTTCTAGATGCAAGCCCTGGCTCTCCATCAATTGTATCAATGGCTAGAGACTGCATCCTGCAGTCATGGTAGTACAGAGCATGAAACACCAGAATGCTCCCTCTTTTGTCCCTGACACCAGATTTCTCTCTGCCTCTTTCAGAGATGGAAGGGCTGGAAATTCAGCTGTAACTCCCAGCTTTTTCCAAATAATTCTCTGTCTCATTTTGTGTGCGTGAGTCGTAGTGCTGAGTTGTGCAGACCATTGAACATGTGTCAATTGGTTTTATACCCCCATTTCAGACTGTCCATCAATGACCAGGAAGAGCCTCTTTGGCCAYCAGACTTTCAGCTGCCTAAACCTTACATCTGGCTTTTTAGAGCATCTGCAGTGTGCTCTCAAGGTCCCTTAATTATAYTGTTATAGGAAATGAAAAAAAGCTGAACACTTAAGTAAACCATCTCATTTACAAAAAGCTCCTGTAAGGCCCCAAGAAGCCTCAAATTCAGATGAAGGGCAAAGAGCCTCAAAGTCCACAGAACTTGGTTGCTTCATCTGAACTCTACCAGTTTCTTCAGCTTCTCATAGGGACTGATTGAAATTTGGCAAATTGCTTACAGTACTATCAAACATCCTTCAGCCTTTCAGAAGAATCTCTAGGTGCTGATTCACACATTTCCTGCATTAAAAATCCCACAACTTTTGATTATTAAATGACAATTTATTAAAAACGTTTGTTTTCATTTTCCTCCTCCTCTGTGGAAATTACTTGAACAAGTGCTAAAGACATGCAGGTCAGGGAGGAAATGGTCTGAAACTGTAGCTGTGCAGAGAAAAAAAATCCTAAATTATTGCACATTGACACTGGGGACATTTAGTCTGCAGCAGTAAGGCTGGTCTCAATGTTTCTTCATCTAGTAGTGATTTCCTACAAAAGGAGAGGTACACTCTGGTATTAGAAGCAAAATGGTTTTAATAAATCATGTCTTTAAAAAGGAGCCAACAGCAGGGTTCCAAAAGTCTGAGTGGTTTAATCAACTATGTCCTAGATAAATTTATCTTGGCTGTCACTTCCAGAGTTTCTGTGAGATCCCTACAGCTGCAGATTGGCTGAAGTAAAATAGTTCAACATTTTTTTTCTCTGTCAGTGGTATTGCAGTTCCCACTCTGGAAAAGAAAATCTATGGAGGTTTATTTCTGATCCTGGGAACTGAAACTGGGGAGATTTCTGAGCTAGAGAAGCAAATGAGATGCTGACTACGTAAGAAAACATCAAATGAAATTGGTCATAGGAAAGTGTAGATTCCATGAAAGTCACTGTTCTCTGGAGAACAGAGACAAGCTGCTGCTGGGAACAGGASCATGGAATGAATTAGCAAATATAATAGACTTAATACTGTAAATGACAGGGACAAAAAGAAAACTGTTTATGTGCCACATGTTTCCCAAAATTTTGCAGCAATACTTCTTTTTAAAGATCATGAAAAGTCAATAAATGGTATGGTAACTAATAGTGGATGAACTTTGTGTTTCTTTAAAGGTTATTTGTACTGAATTTATAGAAATTTGGTCATTACAATACATTTGGAACATGAGGAACCTGGAAAACTCAAAATRTTTGTGGTTAAAGTAAAGCAGCAGAGATTCCTGTTGGTCACATTAACACTAGCATGTCTATAAAAAAGCCAAAAGTACTTCACAGATATTGACCCTATTAAAATAGTCACACAGACATTATGTTTTATATRCCAATTTGCAAGCTGCTAAGAGGCTGTGAAAAGTATAACTATAMAACCCATGCTTTCTGTAAAGACAGAGACAGGTGAGATGTTAATTCATATGACATTCTGAGTGAGAAGTTGACTATACAACATGAAATTGGATTTGAGGAAATTTCACAGTAAGAACAAAAAGTGAGGTAGTGGCTGGAAATAAAGGAGTTACATGATCTTAATGGAAATGTAGTGTTTTAGTGGATGAAAGTGAGTTCTATTGCTATGCTTGCTTTTCATWACATACCCTCAGTTTCATAAACCAAAACTCAAACACTGTTTTATTATAAAATATTTTCTTTTAATTTGAAAAGCTTTCCAGTGCTAAAATGAATTGAAATTTTAACTTGCAAATATCAAGAACATTGTTTCTTTGGAAGTAAAGAACAAAAATAAAGTGAACAAGTCCTTTGTTTCATTGCTGATATGGTAGGAGTTGAAAATAGATTAATAAAACTTTAATAACAGTTTTGAGATAAAAATTATTATCTGCTCAATAAATATTTGCAAAAGTAAGAAATAGCTAAGTCCTATCTCGAGACCTAGATCATAATGCCAGAAAAAAAAAATCACATTTCTTTCAGAAATAAGTTTTCAGTGTGAAAGCTATAACCCAAACTAGCACTGCCAGTCACAGTGGGAGGAGAATCTAAACTACTGCAGAGAAAGTTCYTTTGAAGTGATGCTGTAGAACAGGGACACACAAGAGGAGATTACATGGCAAACAYTACAATGGCAAACTTCCATTTCAGCAGAAACAAAAAATATTAAAATTATTTTGTGAAGCTCTTTTTGCATCATGTGTCTTAGTTATCATAGTGAAATAATGAAAAAGCCACAAGGAATTCAGCCAAGGAGATTCTAGATTGTTTCCTCATAARACAGAGATTATTTCAGTTGCCTATGAAAGAAAGATATACAATCTGATGCCTATATTAAAAGTAATTGAAAATAGTGTAATCTTTACCTTGAAAGCCATTCTTAAATCTGGGTCCCTTTGGCAGGAGCTCTGGAGTATACTCACTATAGCCTCCTAAATAAAACTCACTGAAGACATTGAGTCCAACCAGCCTCCCAGGAGAAGTGACAGTTTTATTCTTCTGATCATCCACCTTTCAATGAAACATTAATACTTGTTACAGCAAAGGCATTTGCCTTTATTTAGGAACACCTAGTGAAGAAAATCCCCCCAGCCTTATAGGGAAACACAAAAAAAAAAAAAAAAAGAAAAAAAAAAAAAAGATTTTCCAAGTAAAATGTGAAAAAACACAGAGAACACTTCCATCTAAAAGCTATTCTTCTAAAGGAATTACTTTTTTACCTTCAGCCAGCCTTTCTGGAGGTTTCTGCCGAGATAGATGACATGAACATTGAGTGTCAGATCGAGTGGTTTGCTAATGATTGTTGCTGTGCCAGAACCTAGATTGTAGCTATATACTACTCTCCCATTACGAAGGCCTAACTCCAAGAAATCATCTCCATTCAGACCTTAAAAGACAAAAAAAATTTACAGGATTTAGTGAATACTAGTGTGCAAAATATACTCCAAATCCACTGAGAAAATAGCAGTTTAGCAAAATGTTACTAGGAAGCTTATGAGTTTGCTATATATTTCTAATATTCTCTTTTTAACTTGTAAGGCTATTTCCACTATTTTTGTGGATTTAAAACAGAAACTGCAGAGATTTTTAAACATTTATAGGATTTTTGATGGAAGATTTTTTCATACTACAGTTAAATGAGTGATATCCACAAAACCTGCCAACCCTGGTGGATTTAGCAGTTGCTGTTCCTTCCCCCTGGAACACAAATTTTCAACTTTCTCTAAAATYTAAAAAAAAGTTAAAATTTCAAGTTGTATGTGAGAACAGGCCCTGACATAATCCTATTCCAGGATGCTTTCAGATTTCATTATAGGTAATTCAAAAGCCTCAAAACCAGAGGGCACCTGCTGTTCTGAGGCAAGGGGAAGAACAGGCACATGRCTTTGAAGAAGCTCTAGCAGCTTCTAGGTGAGGCTCCTTTGGCTGCCCTTAACTCAGTAGCACTGGAGACTTTATTGCACSTGCCCCTGATTAAGGCAGCTCTGGGACATTCACTGATGGATTTTTCTTGGTCAGACAAGTGCTTTAATTCTTCAAGCCTTCTTAACTTTCATGTTARAAATTACTGATTTGCCAGTTTGTAGTAAATTATTTCCTTACATTTAGGCCTGCATACTATAAGTGTTGTTTGTACTTTTAGTAACTATAATGTAAAGTCTCATTTGAAGGATTTTACATCATAAAGCCCATGAGTAAGAGTGCAATTCCTGGTCTTATTCCTGGTCATCCAAATAAACTCATTTTTACACTGGCATTTTTAAAGAGCATTCAATCTCTCTTCTCATGCAGGCAAGAGAGAAACCACCATTGTTTGCAGGAAACCGGACCAACTTGTTTCTTATTATCAACCCCAACCATTCTTTGTATGGGGTAAAAGAACCAGGATACAAACAATGGTGAAAGTGAAAAATGTTCTCACTCRTGCCTTAGGATGTCCTGAATTGAAATTGAAAGCCATCCATTTCTTTTACAACTCCCYTGAGAATTCAAGCAATTCAGGGCTCAATTTCATGCCATACACTGTATTCTATTTGTGATTTTCTTCTGTTTTTATAGGGCAGTCTTGTTTTGTATTTGTTTCAGGGAAGGTCTCTTCCTATTTGTTCCTCCAGTGTCGCATGGTGGCCCTCATTTCAAATGTGTGTTTTGATGCTCCTGTCTCAAATGCATGGGAAATTTTCTTCATTTGCAAAAGATAAAATAGGCTTTTCCCCAGSTAACAATGCTACTTATATTGTCCTCCTACTGAAGCTCTGCACACAGCTGCTTTGCAGCCAAAACTGCTATATTCCTTTTATCTCATATTCTGGAAGTGAATCTGCGGTATACTGTGCTTTTTCCATACAGAAGTTTGTTTTTTCTATAGAGTTACTATTCTGATGCAATATATAGAAATAATATATAGAAAAAAGAAAAGGAAATCCTTATTCCAAAGAACATAAATCCACTGTCTCTGTAGAAAGTGTGCAGCTACATTCAGTTGTATAGAACACAAACACTATTCATTTTTTATTACAATGATTTGCTCATGATTTATTCATAATTGAATGAAATCCTATTGCTTTCAGTTACATTGGCACATTACCAGTGAAGGACTTCCAAACTGAAAATAACAATTMTTTTTTAAAAACCTCTGCTAAAGTTTCTATTTTCAGCAATGTCTACAACGTGCTTATGTCATTTGACYGGCAAAACTAGGGGAAGCACATTAAAGACAAACTGTTATTTAAAAGGGTTTCTGATTTTTTWAAAATGCTTTATCAAAATTAAAGTATATTAAAGAAGTGCAACAGTGTCAGCACTCTACAAAATTGACTTGATAGTGAAGATAATMATAGAATCATAGATCGTTGAGAGATTGGAAAGGACTCKAAAGRTCATCTAGTCYCAACACCCACTGCCATCGGCTGGGATGCCATCAACTAGATCAAGTTGCTCAAGGTCTTACCTCACCTGGTCTTGAACTCTGTCRGGGTTGGGGCAGAATAAAATAATGTTAATACTCTGCATAAATGAGACAGCWTTTAACTTTAGCTATGTATTGGGACAGAATTTCATAATAACTCAGGGGTTAGCTATGAAATCGATGCCCGTGGTTTGGGCAGAGATAACAGTGGAGGGGAATCAGGTAGGGTACTGCAAGAGAATGTTAACTACAAGAAATGGGATGAAATGGAGAAAGGGAACATGCAATTTAGGTATTAAAAAATGCTTCCTTACTGATCACTGGCTRTGAAAACCCTCATGCTTCTCCTGTTGAGAGCACTATTGTTCAACACTCAATAAATTGTTAAAACAAGAGCATCTCCTTTGTGAAATAAGTGACATTCACTTGGTAAGAAAATGCTTTCTGGTGGTTAAAATGTGGGATGCTCAGTCTCCCCAACCACCTAAACTAAGGAGAAAATGGCGAATTACCAACAGCATTTTACCATCACCTCATTGTTCTGTGTTGAGCCTTGCCCTTGGCAGGTGTGCTGCTGCCCACCCACTGTTTGACAGAGGTGCAGAAATGCCTGACTGCTGTACTGCAGTGCTCACACACACACACAAATGATATGCAAAGTAATAAAAAGCCAGGTTTCTGTCTGACAACTGCATAWTAAGCCCAGAATGCTAGTATTCTCATTAATAAAAATGACACCAGTAAGACATCTTTTTAAAACTCAGTTCAGCCAAATATGATTCCAAGACCTATATTCCACAATGACTTCTGACAGTACAGGGTACACCCTGCAGGCAGGCCTTTYTGAGACAAATTTTAATGCAATGTATACTTTAAGCAATTTTTATGTTCTCTTTTGATTATTGTAACTGAAAAAGAATCAGAATATTTCATACCATTGGTGTTCTACATTTCTTATTTGCATTTTCTCCATCCTGAATAAAGAYAGTGAATTAATTGGTATAATTTTTGTTTGCCTACATTTCTTACTATTGGAAATGTTTCAAACAGGTGTTTGAAATTCTATTCCCAGAAACACACCTGAACGTGGTGGTTCATTTTTGCAGTAGGAAATAATGTTCTGATGATTTCTTTGTGTTCATGTTACAAAAGAGCTCTTTATAAAAAATTAAATTATGCAAACATTGGCTTTTGACTGCTGTTTTCTGAATKATTAGGTGGAAAGGTTTTAGGTAATTTCAACTCCATTAACCATTTCTGCTCAGCTACCCCAAAAAAGAAAGACAATAAATATTTCATCCATCCACAAAARGTAATAATTWGTGAGTGAAARGAAAAGCTGCCTGGGAGTGAGCTATAATAGCAAGTGAAAGGAAAAGCTGMCTGGGAGTGAATRGTGACTGTCWCAGGAATAAAATGTKGCATAATGAGAGTTCTACCTGGATGTAGTTAAAATAATGTGAATGTAGTTCAKTTAGCAGGATCAACCAGGTTTGACCATGTCTTTTGCTGAAGTTTGGGAAAAAACTTAGCAAATTCTTATTTTCACACAGATAGAATCAGAGCTAAGTTTTGAGTTTAAATCCATTCAGAGTGGTTAATACTGATTTGTATCAGGCTGATTTGGGTAATCAACTGGATAAATTAAGTACCAGGATCTCATGGCACACTACAGTACAGTTGACCAGCTGAGCTGCACTAGCTAAATTTGACAGGATCTTTGCAAATGAAAAGTAGCAGACTTAATTATATCATAGATAGATAAACTGCTGAGCTGTTCTATGCTAACAAGTTTTAGTTTGCATTTCARTAYACTAACAGTCTGACTMCTGGAAGAAAGGGAGAAAGGGAAGGAAGCMTCAGAGWGTATMGGAGTTTARGTAAAGAAATTTAATAGAAAGGAAGACCTAAGAAAATATCAAGTGTATTRACATRGCAAATGAGGGRTCCCCTGTATCCTACTGATGTGATRTAYTTCAATTGTTTTGTTAGATAAATATGTAACTGCATATTGCCTCCCCAAAATTGATTTTTAATAATACATTTTGGGAGCTCAATATATTAAAACGGCAAATAATAATTTCTTCCCTCCTTCAGCTTTCTGAAACATTAATTTTCTGATACTGTTCAGCATCAGTRTAGGGTTCCTGTAGGTCAAGGGTCATATCTGCAAAACTCATGTGATGTTCCAGACATGATAAAACATCTGCTATAGTCTCTACTACTGTACTCTATTTTCTCTCTCTTCTCTACTCTGTTATCATACCTAAATCACTCTCCTACTGTGATGGGTTTAGACCTAAGACACGTCACCCAACCTTCTTCCTAGGCTTCAACAATCCCATAGGACAGCTCCAAACCAAGAGTTAGGTCATGGTACAATTGCAGAAATTATTAAGATAAAAAAAAGTTTCTTTCTTCTTATGATCTATGACTTATGCTTTATGTCTGCATCAGATGATATAAATTTTGTCTCAGCTTTCATTAGTATTATGGCTTCTGTTTGGAGTAATGCTGAGATGGACAGAACACAAGTAGTATTACCCATGCCACACTGATGCCATGCAGCCACAGAGGGCTGCTGTGGAGAGATATTTAAAGTGTTGTTAAAATCTTAGAACAAATACTCTAAGAAGATCTACATAACCTGTAGATCTAGCATTAGCTGTGTTAATCAGACCAAGTTGAC
Organism: Alauda arvensis; assembly: GCA_902810485.1. Classification (NCBI taxonomy): domain Eukaryota; kingdom Metazoa; phylum Chordata; class Aves; order Passeriformes; family Alaudidae; genus Alauda; species Alauda arvensis. Next base: position 127,673 of record CADDXX010000137.1, on the reverse strand, counting down.
TGCTTTGCTACACAGACTGTAGCCCAATTTACTCATAGCTAGCTTGGGTTAACTTGCATTGAGAGATCTCAGGGTTGAGGGTCTCCTATTTTATGTAAATAACATAGAGCTCAGTGATCAATAATGAAATTTATGTTAACAACAGGAAAAAGGGAACCTTGACCTACTGGTTTCCATTTRTTGTGTTCAGAAATACACTACCTCAGATTAACTGTTGACTTCAATTACTGGAAGCAATTATATTTCTCCTTAATAAAAGAAACATTTACACAACCTCATTGATGACTCTGTCTTTACAAAGTAATACAATTCTGAAGATATTATTTTCCCACTAATGACATTATATCTTAAATAGAATCAAGAAAAACCTGTGCATATTTTCATCCTACTTGTTCAATAAGTATTTGAAAGCTTGTAAGTGATACAAATAATCTTACCTTGGCCCTTCTGTCCAGTGAAAAAAATTAGGTTATCTTGTAAAGCTGAGTGGTGGTTTGCCAGCTGAAATTTCACACGAAATTCATAGTAGAAGGTGATATTTGGGATTGTAGAATAAGCTAGGAATGARGTATAGCCAAAGACATCTGTGCCACTGAAGCGTGGTTGAGTAATATTAATAGCTGGATTAAAAAAGAATAAATTCAGTGTTAGAGCAATATGTTCAGGATATGTATTTACGAGTTCTATTTCCTAGTCTGGTTTAGAACTTAAAAGCTTATAAAYAAAACTAATAATTTGATATATTGTAATATTTTATACACATGCAGATATAGTTTGGCTTTCCTCTGAGGACAAATATCTTTATTTTTCAGCTTTGGTAAGTAGGCTTATTTTTAAAATKACTTATTGGCAACTACTGCCATCTCCTGGATTCTAGGTATCATTGCTACAAATAAAAGTACATTAATATTTACTCAAGACTCAGACGGACAGAAGAAAATACAGAAAGAATTTTTCCTGATAAAAGAAATGCCATCTCTGACAGGCAGATGAGTGAAAGTGAGTAMAACGATGTGCTGATGAGGTTATGGAATAATAATTCTTCACAGGTAGAGGAAATAAGAAAAAGAAGCATCATGAAAGTATGAATTTGCAGCASAGTGAATAGGACCTACATGAATTACAAATAAAATCAAGTCTATGCATGTCTGTACAGAAAACAGAGTGCTGATGCTGAGCACCCACATGGCCCCTAGGGCTGGCACCCAGTAGCCAGATGGCTGCAGTCACTTCCTAGACTGATGCTGAGGGATCACATAATGCTTGTATTGACAATATGGCTCAGTAAAAATAGGAAAGAGGAATTACAGCTTAGTCATGAAAGACTGGGTATGGGACTAGATTTTAAAGAATCTAGCAGTTACCTCCAACCAACCTGCACACCAAATGTGACTAGATACAGCTTTAGTAATGAAGGCAGTGTGAGGGGGAGGAAGGAATACCAAACTGCACCATGCACAAAGCAGATGGGGAAACACTAGTAAAGAATTATAATACTCCCCAGGTAAATCTCTATTAGCCTAAGTACATCTAAGCACCTAAATGCTTACAGGGTGTGAGAAACAATAACAGGTAATTGTGAAAATGTCATCACCACCTCCAGAGTGTGGAATCTGTTTCTAAATCTGCAGCCTGGGAAACCTGCCATATTGGCACTGATGTGGCAGACATTGCCTTCATACCTGCATCTGAGAAAAGGTGCAGACACAGGCATGGCAAAACTTTTYTAGCACAGACTTGGAGTTTGCAGCAGTACAGAGTGTACTGTCCCATTTGTTCAGCACTACTCCACACATATGGCACATTATGCCTTGCTCTTGATCTTAAATGGGAGCCAGGAAATTTCCATATGAAACATGGTTTTGTCCTCATTAGAAGGACACTGGAAATGTGTCTGACTGAACACAACCTCAAGAATCAGACCTCTGTGAGTCATGGACTGCATTGGAGGCAAAATGCAACTCCCCCATATTTAAATCTGATATTAGTTTCAATCAACCCATATTCCCTTAGATTACTTAAACATGACTGAWGGAGTCTCAAATTCTGTATTTTTGCTAACTCAGGAAAATATGACACACAGACAGCTCTTTTGAGGCAAAGTATTCTTCCTTTCTTTTTTTTCTTTATTTTTCTCCCTTTTTGTTTGTGTCTTTATTTAATATACTATATTTAAGAGACAAGAAGATTTTAAAATAAAGGAGTCCTTTGTGTTTATTGTCCTTTCCCACTTCAATTTATAATAGGAAAAGCAAGTTCTCTCATGTACCTTCRCAGAGACAAGTAATTTGGTTTGCCAGCAGAGATCACTGAACAATCTATTGCTGACAAGTTATTCCCAACAGGGAATAACTCTTCATCACCAGGATGAAATATGCCATTGTCTCAGCTGTTTTCYTGGAGCATTCTAAGTGAGGAGTTATTTTCTTGCCTTTCTACTTGCTCCTTCCCGTATTACATATAAAGCTRGATTAAAGAATGACAAAGGGCCTCCAATGTAAGAAAGCCACAGACCTATTGGAACAAGTCCAGAGGAGGCCACTAAGTTGACCACAGGGCTGTAACACCTCTCCTATGAAGATATGGGAGAGTCTCCAAGAGCTGGGGCTGTTCAGCCTGGAGAAGAGAGGGCTCTGGGGAGACCTTGTAGCAGCCTTCAGTACCTAAGGAGGACTTACAAGAAAGATGTGGAAGGACTTTTCACAACAGCCTGTAGGGATAGGACAAGGGGGGATGCCCTTAAGATGAAGTAAGGGAGTTTAAATTAGTATTAGGAAGAAATTCTTTACTCTGAAGATAATGAGGCCCTGCACAGAGAGGCTGTGGATTCCTCAGGCTGSATGGGGCTTTGAGCAACCTGGTCTAGTGGAAGGTGTCCCTGCCCAGGGCAGGAGGTTGGAACAGAATGACCTTTAAGGTCCCTTCCAGGACAAAGYATTCTATAATTCTATGATTCTATGATCTGTGACATAGATGTCTTTGTAGCAGCTGACCACCTAATGTTGGCAACTACTTTTCTACTTTTTCAGTAGAAAAAACAAGCAAATTTAGTATATRATTTCATATGAAACACCTTCCTTACACTGGACAGGTGAAGAGTATTCTAAAATTCTTATTTCACCTCACCAAGTAAAAAAGTAGCATTGGGTTGTAAGTYAGAGTAAAGTATTTCATAGTATTAGTATATTATTAGTATACGTCTAAAGATAGGTGGGCTGAAGTTTTTCTGCTCTTTATCCTGAAACCCCTTCTCATTCTGCACGTTCTTTGTCTCTGGTCTTCATTGCCAACAAAGCTTAATGAYTGAACTCATTCTCTGTGAAATCAAGGAAGCACTTTTTTTCTCATTTTAAAGACTAGTAACCCTAGGACACTAGGAAACTAAATAACTTGCACAAAATTGGGTACAATCTGGAGAGTATGGAAGAACAGAATTTAGACACCTGAACTGCAGGTCAGAACACAATCACTAAACATTCTTTGCTCCTGGATGTCTGAGCACAGCCACTTTCAAAGCATCTGACAAGAACCTATTTTCCTGAGTGATGTCCGTCTTTGACTACTTGACCATCTCCTCTCAGCTCTTTATGATCTTTTCATACAGTTTTAACTGTGCCTTTTGTTGAGACCATGAAGTACATAATATATCAACATTGTAGGGACTTAAGACATTCCTGCCTTTCTTAGGTTCCATAGGTAGTAATGGACACCGCCATCCAAGAGGTTTCGGGATCAATCAAAGACTTACATGACAGTAGCTTATCAGGAGGCTGACAGGAAACAGGGCACATTCCTCCAGAGGAGCAATTCAGACCCACAAACAGACGTAGGAAATTTCAAATTCTCTGGTTGGACTGTCGCTATTTACTGCTGACTTGCAAAGGCACTGCCTGCACCTGTTAACCAGCTGCCATATCCCAGCCCTGCTCTCTTTCGTGCTGGTCCTTCCCTGTGCATACACAGTGCTTGGATCCAAAGTGAATTGGTGCAGGAGCACCATATGGAGATATTCCTTCATCAGGCATGTAGTCCTGAAGGGAAAGAGTACTTTTTAAGGCAATAGGAGTCCCATGGGCACTTCTAATGGAAACTGTTACAAACTATTTTGGTTTGCTTATTCACAGTTTTCTCCACCATACTGAAGAAGTTTCTCACACCTAGTAGAAGTCAGATGCAGTATCTAATTAACCACCTATTCTTAGCAGGTAGGCACATGCAGTAAGTGTTTGCAAATAGTCCTCCCTGTGCTGGTCTCTGGAGAGTAAAATGTATTTAGAAATGTTAATTAGTATTGAGTCAAAAGCTTATATTTCTGGCTAGCTCAATCTATCTAGATTGATAGCTATTCCATATTTTATCTGTCTCTGAAATATCACTTACAGATTTTATACCACATTTTTAATCATGTTTCTTCTCTACATCAAGTATTATTTGTCAAGAGATCTTTATCCAATGACATAACAAAGTGAAAGGTCACCAGTAAATTTGAATCAGTGTTTGAGATTCATTTCATGCAATGACCTTCAGTTTGATTTTACTGCATACTAGTTTGCCATACTTATATATATTTTTAACCTAAAATTGAAAAAAAAAAAGTAATAACCCTGTATGAAAAATACTGTGATTGGCAGAAYCGTGTGAAGTAAACAGCTCCATCTTTTCTTTTTATTCTCTACCTTTTCATTAGAAACCTATTGAGCCAAGACTGAAGAAAACTGCATAATCCTTTCCTTGAAACACAGTCCTTCTAAACAGTATTTGTAAAATGCTTRAGGCTGGTTGATTTAGCAGAGGGCAAAACTAACCTCATTGAGTTATTTTTCTTTTCCAGTCTGGACATCATTCAAACTGATTCTTACTCTTACTCTTGCTGTGCAGAGTCTGAAGTGCTAAAGAACAGAGATGTGTCCCAACGTCTTTGATTATGAGCCTTGCTCACACACTCCAAATTAGCACTGTGACACATTGCTCTGACAGAGWACTTTATCAACTTTTTGTCCTTGATCTTGTCCTGTGTCTCTCTGTCAGTTCTATGTCATTCATCATTCTGCTTTTCTGCATTCCCAGTATTGGACAAGTAATAACGCATGATATGTCTCATTGACTCACAAACAAAAAATAACAAATTATCCCATTATATAAATGTATCAATATTGTTGACTACTTACTTCCCTAACATTGTGTGTCTCATTGGAGCTAAACACAAAAAATGGGAGTTAAAAAAATCAACTATAGTTTGAAAAAACTCTTAACAAAGTGAAGAGAATAAAATGACAAAGAAAAAAGAGAATAATGGTTTTGTTGTCTTTGAATTTTCTGTTATGGGTTGACATTAATATTCCTTCAGCATTGACTTAGTAATACATCTTGGAGCACAGCTGTAAAATACTTTGCAAAAAACCGGGACACATTAAAGGGATGAAGACTTCAGGCTACAGAACTGTAATCAGATTAGATGCCTTTTTAATATTAACACTGACTAACTGAACAGTTACCAGCTCAGTATCTGGCTTCAAGAGCAGCCATATACAGTGTGAGATGAAAAGCATAGAGTTCCCCTAAAGATATTAGAGGAATATCTGCTCATATTTCATAGAATCACAGAATTACAGAATTATCAAAGTTTGAAGAGGCCTTCACAATCACCCAGTTGAGCCAAAAACCTGGCACCATCATAATCCCCATATCCCCAGGTATCACATCCAGATGCCTCTCAAATGCTTCCAGAGATGGTGACTCCACCACCTTCCTGGACAACGTATTCCAATGCCTAACCACTCTTTCAATGACATTTTTGGGATAATATCTAATCTGAATCTTCCATGGTGCAATTTATGGCCACTTCTTCTTGTCCTGCTCCTTGAGACATGGCAGAAGAGACTGACCCCCACCTCACTRCAGCCTCCTTTCAGGTAGCTGCAGAGAGCAATGAGGTTTCCTCTGWGTCTTCTCCAGACTGAAAAAACACAGTTCCCTCAGTTGCTGCCCATAGGACCTGTTTCCCAAACCCTCCAGTAGCTTCATTGTCCTTCTCTGGACATGCCCCAGACCCTGAATGTCTTCTTTGGTGAGAGGCCCAGAACTGAACACAGTGTTTGAGGTGTGGCCTCAGCAGTGCTGAGTACAGGGGCACAATCACTGCCCTGGCCCTTCTGGCCACACTCTTGCTGGTACAGGCCAGGATGCCACTGGCCAACTTGGCCACCACCTGGCTCATGTTCAGCTGCTGTTGACCAGCAACCTCAAATTCCTTTCGTYTGAGCAGCTCTCAAGCCAATCTTCCCTAAGTGATGCACAGGGCTCTTGCAAAGACAAATGATTTGCAAAGACAATATTGAAAAAATAATGGAAATTACCACCAAGTATTGTACTTTACAGTCTTCCAGGCTGTGGTGTATTGACCCTGTGTGGACACCAAGTGCCCACCAAACCCTAAATCACTCCCCTCCTCAGATGGACAGAGAAAATAKAATGAAATTACATGGCCTGAGATAAGGACAGGAAAAGATCACTCACAAGTTAGCAATGCATCCCACACATCCCTCCCCGCCCCCTCCCTAAACTTATCTGTTACTTAGCAGTCAGGTAGCACAAGCAGGACAAGCTGTCTTGTTGAGAGTTATTTTGGCACCATGGGGTTAACACYGGTCTGGCATCTCCCAGCTGCCAATGAACATCTTAATGTTCTCATGTTGGAATGAGATCTGGGAAGATGAGTCAGATTTCTGACTGACAGACRCCTCMATTTACAACTATATAAGTCACACCAAAATTCACAAAGGAGAAATCTTCTATACATTTTCCTGGAAATGTGTGGAGCCTCTTCCATGAGTAGGGATGCTTCACCCTTACTCCCCAGTAATAAAGGATTTATTTTATATAATTATATAAATAAAGGAATCTGTGCACATTATCATCATTTCAGTGGTAAGTTACATTCAACTCCTAGTCAATACAATCTCTTTTGCTAGCTTTAATATAGCTATATCCCTTGATATAGTGCACTGTTTTATGTTATGCTGTAATCTATAGAAGTTCTTTAGTTTTATTCTGAGTTGTAATTCTGATTAAGATCTTTCATTTCTTATCTCTTATCTGTTTAAAACAAAATCATTTTTATAAATAGATCTGTTTTGCCATCATTGAATTTTGTGGGCCAGAATAATTCCTTAAATTCAAACTTCTGCTGAATTCTCAGGCTAAGATAGGGCTTGTCCGTGCTCGTCCCATGACAACCAGTTACTCTCATCAACAAAACAGGCTTGACTGAAAAATTGTTAATCAAATGAGAGCCAGGTAATGAGAAACAAAATCCGTTCTTAAAATATTTGCCCCCTCCCTTCCTTTCTTCCTGGGCTCAACTTCATTTCTGAATTCTCTACCTCCTCCTCCACAACTGGCCTAGGGTTGTGCATGAGGGCTCTGCCACTCCCTCCCCCTCAGTGAAAGAACTATTCATACTTTTCCCCCATTCCAGTGTGGGGTCCCTCCCATGGAAGACAGTCCCCCATGAACTTCTCCAGCATGAGTCCTTGCACAGGATACTTCACAGCGTGGGTTTCCCACAGGTCACAAGTCCTGCCATCAGACTTCTCCAGTGTGGGCTCTTCTCGTCATGGGTCCACAGGTCCTGCCAGACCCTGCTACAGCACATGCTTCCCATGGGGTCACAGCCTGGSATCCTCCATGGCCTGCAGGTGGATATTTTCTCCACTGTGGGCCTCCATGGGCTGGAGAGGGACAGCTGCCTCACCATCATCACAGGCTGCAGGGTAACCTTGCCATGCAAACCCACTTTYCTCACTGGAAACTCTGGGAAGTCCAAGGAGGAAAAGATAAGAGGTGCTAGAGCTGCAGGGTGGTGCAGTGCCAGCTGAGGGTTCAAGGTGGTGGTAAAATACTCCTGATGTCTGGAAGACTGTTGTATCAGGAGTTAGTGATCCACTTAATGGGTCGTTCAGGTGTATGACTTTCCCTCCCCACCTCCAGGACTTGTGGATTCCTTTTACGTGTCTTGTGACATCAGTAATCGTGGAGTCATGAGAGTTATACTTTGGGAACTGAAATTTGAAACAATAAAAGTGGTTTCATTGCTCAGAGATGAAGATGTGATTCTCAAACACTGCTAGTATAGCAGTGACATTAATKGTGTGTGTGTGCCTATATGTGTTTTTTACAATTTTTATGACATTCCTCACATTGGAGGGACTGGGGAAATTAAGGCCCAGTGAAAACAAAATGACCCAGAAAATAAATTCTCTTAAACAGTAAGAAGAGCATTCCCTGAGGTTTTTATCACTGACCAGGAACCTTGCAATGCAGATTTTTTTAGCTGAGGAAATTCCCTTTGGGCATCTGCTGTCACCAAACTGCACAATTCAGTCTGCAGACCCAAACAGCTCTGAAGGTGACATTGTGTGCCAAACATAGCTGCACAGAAACAATTTGCTTGCAGGCTGATTTTCACTTTACAGAACTGGAAGCAAGAGACTATTCCCACTTCAACACTTTGAAATTAATTTTATACATGGGGGAATACATCCCACGAAAAACCTGCTGTAATTTTTTATACTGTGAAATATTACCATAAGTGTTGCTCAGAAATGTTTCAACCTTACAGGTTGCTGTGAGTGACCCTTTTCAGGGTGTGTTTGCTAAATACAGTGTCACAGTTAGGACTCTGCTTCATGTTGTCACACATCTGAACATATGTGAAACCAAACCACTGAAGTTTGATTTAAAACACTGCAAATGACACAATTACTCATTTTAGCAACACACATTGCCTTTGAAATCCTTCTCCCTTRAATTTACATTTGTACTTACAAAGTGCTTGCTCTTGATTCCTGGCTTAACMTAAGGCCTCATGTTATGACCAACAYRYTCCCAGAAGAGCCCTGTTTCTTGTGCAACATGTAATTACCAACAACACCAGGTGTACCTTCCCAGTCCTGGTAAATAAACCAAACCTGCTTCACTTGCATTTAGGAGGCCATTCCACAGTACAATTATATACTGGTATTTGCCATTTAAGATTTCTGCACCTTTTATATCAAAATTTCTTACACTCAGATGTTTCAAATTTACTGATCTTATTTTTTACAGACTGTCAATCTCTTGTACAAACCAGGAAATGCCTCCATTCTGTGCTTAGGTAAAAGTGTAAACAAAAATGGAAAAAAAAAAGAAATAAAAACTGATTACAGAGATGGTAGCAATTTAACAACTCTCATCAACTCTGTGATACTAAACACTGGAGGAGATTTATAGTCTGCAAAAAACAAAATGCAAGCAACTTTTTACTAATTTAAATATGAAAGGAAATTTATCAGACTAAGGGCTTGAATGCTGGCTGCTTTCACAAGAATCTACTGAAAAGCCAGAGCTCAAGAATTGGACTCAGTTTAAATGATGTAGATCCCTTTATCTGCAGTTTAAAAAACAAAATCACCTGGGGGAATTAATCAATCTGCCCATGTAGACATAGTCTCTTTCCCAAAGTGTTTTGCATTGATGRTGTTCTCCTCCCTTCCCCTCTGCCCCATCCCCCAGCCAAGTGGGAAGTCACAGAGGCATTTAACTCTGCAAATCAACAGACAAATTCCACCCCTATCCCAGGAGCCACCAGCCCATCACAGGTCCATCTCCACAGTCCCAGAGGAGCACAGAGCACAACAGCAGACAGGACCCAAATTAAGGATTCAGAGGATGGAACACCTTGTCCAGATCCCTCCCAGGGCTGTCATGATACCTTCAGCCCTAGTGTCAAGGAGTGATGAGTCAACACTGGATCACCTTTTGGACAGAGGGGTGTAACTGCCATGGGGGATGGCACACCTTATGGGATGTAAGTGAAGAGTATTTTGGAACAGCACAGGATTTATGGGTGTCTAAAAGAGGAAATKAGGTGATTTRGGGAGGAACAAGTGTGGTAAATAGAGGGATACAGAGTCACATGTAAATAGATCAGAATGTCCTCCACCTCCACCATCAACATGGTCTGTATTCTTCTGTTTTATATTAACATCCTCCCTCCCCTTGGCCCATTGTGCCAYRGCTGTGTAGRTTCTTGAAAAACATTTCRATGTATAATGGTCAACTTGCAGTCAAAATAACGTGGCCATCTAGTGATAAAAACAAGAAAAATGTGTAGTGAGAGATAATGCCTCTTGTTATTATATTTGGAGAAATGCTCATCCTTTTGGAAGTTTTATTKATGCATGAAACAAGCATAGCATAACAAATAAACTCAGAGCCATTGTTACCAGCCTGCTTAGACTGCAGAATGCTCCATCTGATTCAGAAATGTAAGAAAAGTCCTAGTTAGTCCCAGACCTTGTCTATTTTTCCATATTTAAATAGGTTTGTCTAACAGAAGTTATTATCTGTCCTGACATTTTTACCTCATATGTGATATTTACAATCCTATRATTTTCTTCACTTTCTGAATGTCATGTATTTCACATAAAGTGATGTATTTTAAACTTGTCATGTCAGTCAATTTGGATTTTCTTATTTTTTTTCAATTTTTGTTTGGTTTTCTTCATTTAATGGCAACAATAGTATTATTATAACTTTTCCTTACATACATTGCTGCTGTTCTTAACATGACTTCCAACCCTTACCAGATGGAAACTGGAGCTCTGAAATGGGGAAGACTTGTACCTGAGGGCTCATTTATGACTCTGTCCACATCTTTATTTATCCTTTGTTTTTTTGCAAATAATCTCTAGGAGCAGCCAAGCTGGCATGAAATTGCAATTCTATTTGGTACATTATTTATATTCATTTTATCAAATAATCACTGTGACATCTCACTTGTTCTGTGTTGATGAAGACCAACTATTATTTGATGAACATTGTAATAAACAGCTTTTCTTCAGTGTTTCAGTCACAAAGTAGCAAACATCAGGCTAAAATCTGAATAGAAGAGACAATATTATTGTGTATCTCAAACGATGATTCATTTAAAATGTGCTCTTCTAAGCCTTAATTTTTATGGACCATTTCTTTCTATTAAATTTATTATCTGGGACACACATTTTGTCATTGTAAACAATTAAATTTGCCTTCTGCTTCTAAAATAATTTAAATACTTCTACCATTTTAATTAGGCAATCTWTCATTATCTTCAAATATCTCCCAAAAATATGGCCTTGATGCTGCTAGGGCTATCCATAAGGATACATCCAGCCTCCACTGCATCATGGCTCTCTTTCTCCCTTYTTTGTTTTAGAAAATGTGATAAAGGGGCCTTTTGCAACTCATTTTAAGACTTCTGTCTGTGCTCAGTTTATTTTTATTCCTTCTAAATTGTTAAGATGCAGTTCAATAAAATATTTTTTCATATTTCAATAGTAGTTTCTTATGTTGTCAGCTGATTACCTTAGATTTATACTCTGTCGTGCAAAGTTGAGTGTTCTCTTCCATTTTGCTTGCTTATAGTGATGATCCAGACAGTTTTCCCTTTCCACTCATTAAAATTAATTCTTTCTGTGCTTCCAAAGACTCCAGTTTTGTAGCCCAGTCAAACTAATGAATTTCTGTACTTTCTTTCAACTTAGGCTCTCAATTTTTATGTAATCTCTGAGTTTAGAGACAATTGGATACAAAGAGTTACAGAAGAGCTTCATTGAGCAACTGCAGGGAAAACACATTAGATGATACTGAGTGYTGACAGATGTAAATTGGGGTAGGTTACAGAAACAGTCCCAGCCTTCAATACAGAATAGTGGGCTCTGACCTCAMCATCAGCTTTCAAAGGAAGAGGTGTTGGAAATTTTAATAAGCACTTTCATGAATATGTCAGTGCACTCATAAAAGAAAACAGAATGAAAGAATTGGTGAAGTAAGGGCAGAGAGTAAAACAGAAAAACGTCAAATACCACTGTGGCATTATCACACCTTGAATATAGTACCTTGAATCAGCTCTGGAACCTCATTTTAAAGAGGATGCAGTGGAATTGAGAAGGAACAAAGAAATGCAGCTGGGATGACTAGAGATGCAGCAAATGAAGTCCCAGTGCACTGCTACTGTAAACTAGGAAAGGTTACCATGAAATTATCATACATGTTTCATATACTCAGCTCTTCTATTTGCTATCATGGTTAGATGAAAAYGATAAAACATAAATTTTCACCTATTGAAAATTTTGGAAAGAATTTAAATAAGACTTAAATATGTATATGATATGAAAAAACTCAACCTGATTATTGTTTAATAATTATTTGAAAAGGCACTTAATGTACACCACTAAATAAGCTCAGAGCTAGTGATTATTTTCTGTATGTAGRTTTTTCAATCATTACTTCTTGCTGCATTCACTGTTGGGGAAAGGATACCTTGGATTTTCACACACAGGAATTTCTGACCTAGAACAATCATTATAATCAATGCTCAAGGAATAAAAGTCCTTCTTTTGACAATGTTAGTCAAAGTGACCTATTTTCTTTGCTTTATTATTTTCACTTCATCCTGGCTCCCATTTCACAGCAAAGCACTTAGTAAATTTTAAATTGTCCTTTTTTTTTGATCTGAAAAATTAATCAAATTATGGTACATGGTGGTATTTTTTAAAATCCAGAAAGTATTCTTCATGGACTGCTTTAATATGTAAAAATGTACAAAGTAATGCTTGTCTAAGCAGAAGAAAAATCAAATTGCAGGAGAAATCAATTTATCAAAGGAGCTCTCACTTGAATCTCTCAATTGTTCTCCAGGTGATTTACTAAAATATCAGATGCCACCTGGTATTTCCCAGCTTCTCTGAGTAAACTCACAGCTTCTTTTATCCCTCTGCCTACCTTTCTCTGGCTAGGACATTCATGAAGCAGCACCTGGGAGGGGTGATCAGCTKAGCCATTTTTTGCCTGTGAATGGATTTTGGGCTGTTTTTTTAGGTGGGGATGTGGTGACTTCCAGTGTTTTACCTTCAAAACATTTGACATGTTTCCAATCACAGCTTCTATGAATGAAAGAAACTATGACCRATGCATGAAGAAAATGTTTCTTACCATCACTGCAGAGGATGCCAGACCTTCCATATGGACACAAGCAAACAGCATCCCTCCTGGACTTTGGAAAACAYGTAGCACCGTTTCCACATGGATTTTCATCACAAGTTGCAAATTGACAGAGTTTTCCAGTGTAGAGTTTAGGGCATTCACAATACCAATTTTCTTCATCACTGACRAATTTCAATTAAAACAAGCAAACAAAAAAGTGTAAGTACCAAAATGCACTCAAAACAAGCAGAATAGGATTTACACTTAGAGAAAAYCTGTGGCACCTGACTTACAGTTGTTATAGATCTCTTTGTTTTTACTAGTGTTCCTGACATTAGACATCCCAGAATGCCTTATTGGTGACTTTAGATGACAATTTCTTTTGGGTTTATTTTGATATTTTAATTTTTATTTCTTTTGCTGGGGAGATATKTGACTTTTCTAATGTCTCACTAGTTGTTTTTACTGCCGCTTTCATAGCATAGTCAAAATAACTGCTGCAGGAAAACAGGTCTTCTACTGTGTCTGAAAAAATGAAAATATGTGAGAACACAAAATGAAAGTTACTAGTTTATTTTACAAATGGAAATATCATTTGTATATTCAGGAACTACATACAGCTTGTATGTAGAGAGTAGGATGAAAAAATTCTGAAATATGAACACTTGCAGTAGTGATTATATTGAACTTGAAACAGAATAAACATGTAATATCTCTGCTATYATATAACTTATGTTCTCAGTCGCAGAAATAATATTAGAATTGGGAAAGATAAAAATAAGTTGCAATCAGTCTTGAGGGTTGCCAAAACTGACTTTCAGAAATGTACATATTCTGGTTGTACCAATTTTGCTTTATAGTACTCAAAGATAACACAATGACAGATATGGTAGGAAAACAAAAAACAGAGAGGAAAACAAAAGAATGCAAGATATTCCTGTCTATCACCTGTTATAAATATAATTTCACAAAAGGTCTTATTTGATTTTTCCCTTATATTATGGCTAAAAATAGATGACAGCTAGATAGGTCAGTTAATGTGATTGCTCAGTATTCATGTACATCCTCAGTATTGAACAGAAACACGTCTGCTTTTTTACTTGAAAAGGTCACATGTGCCCGTCGGTATGAATGCAGAAGACATGGTGCATGTTGTATCAAATCACACTCCTTGTGGTTTTCCAATAATAGCATAATCATTAGGATGAGCACTGATAAAATTTCAAATACATTTGATTTCTGAAGATCCATTATCTGCTTATAATATCCATGCAATCAGGTTAAAGAAAACAATCTGGAGCTGAAAGACCTCCTGCATTTTTTAAAAGAGGGAAAAAGGTAAGTCTTGTGACAATCCTTGCTCATAGCATTGATTAGTGTGTTCCTAAACTGACCACCCACAGAGCTGGGGAGTGAGGATCTCAGCTTGAGAGTCTACCAGAATGAGTCTCATGAATAATGCCTCCAGACACCTTTGCAAAAGAAAATTGCTATCAGCTGCAATAATAAATTTCTGTGTGTAGCCTATTCTATTTATAGATCTGCTGCAGACAGCAGGAGAGGAATCTAAATGAGCCACTGGATTGCTTTCATTTGYGCAGCATTGAGAATCCTGCTTTCAGAGGTTTTAATATCAACATTACACAGTTCAGCAAATTAAAAAAAAACATTAATAAGCTGAATTATTCCTGGAAATCTTCAATTGTTGGTGATGATTTTTGGTTATCAAATAAATTTCAGTTTGTTTACAGAAGAAAAGGCAGATCATCACTGCTGACTGCCATAAAACACAGACTTTAGTCTTCATCTTTAAAGAAAAAATTTTCATACCTTCAATGGCCTCTATATGCCAACATTGGCCATTTTTAAAAAACATTTATACATTTCTTACTTTTGCTATGGTGGAGATTAAAAATAACAGGTTTCATAAAAATCGTGAGTAGTTTATGGTTAAAAAAATGAGCAATGTTWTGACATTTCACTATTGGTGCTGTAACATTCTAATAGCAAAGAAAAGTGAKTCCTGATAAGGCAAAGAAAACAGTTTTTTAAAAGTTCTACAAAATAATGTAGAACAAGAAATATAACAGCTAACCACAGAGAAAGAAAATTATCACATCCATGTCACAAGAATTAGTGTACAAAGCCCCATATAACTTGCTCTCTTTCAAAGCTGTTACTGTACCAGGTTAAGAGAAGGACAAGATCTCCCATATTCTACTGGATTAATCTCAGATCCAAGAAACACATAATGCTCAAATGACCAAAAAATTCTTCCAGGTAGATTTCACAGTTTCRTGAAGGCCTGCTACCCTTTATAAATGCAAGAAGCAAATGAAAGGGGGCAGAAAATCAGAACAGTAATATCCTTTGCCTATGCTGTACAACTGTGAATGAGTCCAAGAAAAACTTATTGGATAATTACATACATGAGCTGAAGAAAATGAAAATCAAAGAAAATACTAGAATTTTGCAGCTGAAGAAAAAGAAACAAATTTGAAGTGTTTTGCTGAAATGTGTYATATGACCATATTAGAGTTCAGATTCAGAGCATGCTTTTGCAGAGTGTCCTGGCTGCCCCCTGTTGAAATGCCTTGTTCCACATTGTGTCTCTAGAGTACTCATAAACTCAATTTCTTTCTGATGAACCTGCACCAGAAGATTGTCTCACACCTCAGGCTGCTTCAGTTGTATGGACTCGACATTCAGATCCAGACGGGGTCTAATGAGTCAAAGCTTCTTGAAATGTGAATAATGGGGATGTTGGGTCCTCAGCACTAACTGACTTGACCTGCAAATCAGTATCTATTAACTACATTACCTACTAACATGGATGCAGATTTATAAGCCATCAAAAAAAAATCATGCAGCCATGGTATATGTTACATAACCAAAAAAGTCCAGATTTTGCACTAGAGCACTGACAAACACCAAGAGTTAACAGAGAAAAAAACCAAAAAAACCCCTAACTATTCAGAATCATATGAAGAAAGAAAGAGACAAAGAGTGAGAGAAAATGGGAGAAAAGACAGAAATAGTATAGTAAAGGAGTAAAAGAGACAAGATTAGTATTTCTAAAGCACCATCACTTCATGTCTCCAGGCTTATGATACAGGGGATAAAAAGGAGTAAGGAAAATGAGCTACTCTCTGACATTCTTATAATCCTCTGAAATGGTAAGGGACATATTTCATATTACTATTTCCCATGTTAAAATATTCCTTTGATCTTCAGTTTAGATATTTGATTGGAAAGATGTCGCCAAGAAATATTTGCATGATATGACATGATATTTGTAATTCAGTAATACAACTTCTCTCCTTGAATCARTGTTACATCAGTGACCTGATTTAATGAAACTAAAGTTTTCTATAAGATTGACAGCTTTGGGGTGCCAGCACAGATTGCAGTAACTTACTTRTTTTAAATATTGCACAATGCAGAGGAGACTGGATTGTAATACATTAGTAATCCAGTCACAGCTGTATTTAACCAGCTGTTAAAACCCTGCCTTTGACTTAAATCRATTCTGTTTTTGAAAGAAAAGATTAAAATACCTCTTTACAATGTGTCACAGACATCATCTGTACTCTATTGACACAGTGTTGTGTTTTCCCAAAGCAGAGTATAATTTTCTATATTCCTGTGCTTTTTCCAGCTCTAAAGTGCGAGTACAATGAAAGTGTTATACACGCCCTTTGTGTAGTTTTATGCAAGAGGGTTTCCCTGACAGGAAGCACACTCAACAACCTTTAATCATGATCTTTAAGGTCCYATCCAACACAAAGCATTCTGTGATTCTATGATTCCATGGTTGTACCGTGTGTCACAATAGGGTCAATATTTAATGACATAGGTTCTTTTAGTGCCCTCATTATATTATCTGTAACAAAGCTATGGGAGTTGGAGGGGACAGCTCCTTCAGTCAATAAGTAGCAGATGTAATTTGATTAATTTTCAGCTTGTTACTATTATGTTTTCCTAGCACTCTTTTGTTTTAAATTACTGGAAAAGGACTATCATACTTTTTCAGTTTAAGCTTTAACTTGAATTATGCTTCATGCAAAGATTCATTAAATTGCTTTCCAGAAAACACCAGCATAGTGCAAAAGCAATTATAATCTTCCTTTGAAAACTTTGTGTAACAGACAAAGCCACAGAAACYCACTGCAGCCAGAAGGATAATCTTATCTCATCAATAATCTTAATATCAAAGGGCAATATATAAAGATGTTTCATCCTTGTGCAGAGCAGGTGTTTTTTAGCATATAATATATCTGCCAATCTTTCCTTCTRTTATACAGCTCCCAAAATCAGTTCAGCTTTCATGCTGCTTTASTACTTTTCACTCAGGTTTCCTCAATTACAGTATCTTGTGTAGCTCTGAATGCTTTTGTTATCTTTACTGTTTTGAATCATTTTTCCCCCTGTCTGGAAGCATTATTCTGCAAGTTCTGTCAGTCCATTCTACTTTGCTTTTCCTTTCACTGAAAGCATTTTTGGATTGGGTTTGTGTGATCAGGTTTTGATAGTGGCAGGGACCTACAGGGGTGGCTTCTGTGGRAAGCTGCCAGAAGCTTCCCCCATGTCCAGCAGAGCCAATGCCAGGTGGCTGCCACTGGCCAAGGGCAAGTCCAACAGCAATGATTGCAACGCCTCTGGGATTAAAAGTAGAAAAAAAAGCCCTGGCAGATCTCAGGCAGGACCATGGCCCCATGGGAGATGGAGGGGAACCATGCTGAAGGAGGTTTGTTGGTAGGACTGGTGTCTCTGTGCCTTGGAACACACACTGGAGCAGTTCCTAAAGCACTGCAGGCCATGGCCTTCCATGTGAAGAAGTTCATGAAAGACTGTTTCCTGTAGGAGGAATCCCACCCTGGAGCAGGAGAAGAGTGAGGAGCCCTCCCACTGAGGAGGAAGGAGCAGCAGAGACTTGTGATTAAATGACTGCGACCCACAYTCCCCATTCCCTTGTGCCACTGTGAAGGTCGAGGTAGAGAACTCAGGAATGAAGCGGAGGCCAGAAGGAAGGAAGGAAGGGGTGAATGGAAGGTGATTTAAGATTTGGTTTTATGCCTCTTCACCCTGCTCTGATTTGAATGCTAATAAATATTTTTTTCCCCAAGTTAAGCCTATTTTGCCCACTATAGCCTGACCCATGAGCCTTTCATCATATCTTCTCTCCCTTGTTCYGCTGAGGAGGATAAAGCAGTWMTGGTGGGTACCTRGTGYRCAGTCAGGCTCAACCCACCAAAATTTTCTAAACTGCTTTTCTCTATATAAAGGCTCTCTTTAAATCAAGACTGAATCACTTGTGAATTAAGTTGATTTAGAAAACTCATAGGGAAAATGTTTTGAGATTGRTTGGCTGCACTCATGGAGGAACTATTTGGCTTAAAATTTTCTTTGCAGCAGTGATACTGGTGTAGTAATGCAGCTTTAAACCAAACAGGTATTTTCCACATAAGGAGAAWGGATTTCAGTTTACCATARGACTTMAAAGGAAAAGCCCTAGAAGATTSTTTGCTCTGCTTGCAGCCAYTGGCTCTGGYTCAAGGCCAAGACAGAAACACAGATAGGTCTCTTTACCTGTCTTTCAGAAATGCAGCCATTCTCTATTGGGCAGTTGGCCAAAAATCCCACCTAAACCATTCTATATTTTAGGCAGAGAACAAAGCTTTTCGGGGCTTCTTGGGGTGTCMTAGCAGGGTACAATGYCTGTAAGTAYSTGTGCTTGGTTTCTATTTTGTTCATTTATTGTTTATTATTTTGTAAGTTTATTAAACCTTTTGCTTTACAAAACATACCCAAGGAACTGTCTTGCTATTATTTTAAGCCATTCTGTGAGGTGCAGGCACCCTSMGAAACTTAATACATCTGCATGTGGCTTATTCCACTCTGGCCATRTGCAAGAATGTATCATACTGGTTCTATCACAGAATAAATAGGCCTTGACTTTTAAATGATGTTTCCAAATTACTTGATTTAGATTAAAATATTGGAGTGGAAAGGTTACAATTCCACTTCAAAAAGAGAACATGAGGTTCCAACACCTTGCTCKCCTCTTGTTAACATAGGAGAAAAAGACCATTGTGTAGAAACTGATTCAACTCTAGCAAGAAATTWATTTACAGGACTCAAATGAAGCTTTATCTATCCCAGTCAGATAGCAATGAGCATCTGCTCTATCTTACAATTATGTATATGATTTTCCTTTCACAAGGAAAYACACTTTCTAAACAATACATAAATGGTAGAAAGTTTCCTGGATTTTGATTTAGCTGTGATTTGGGAAGGACAGAATTTKATTTATGGAAATAATGAAGGAAGAGAAACTCTTGCTTAGTGGCAGATTATCTATTTCAGACCTTCAAAAATGCCATTATTTTCAGGAGTTCAGGATGGCTTTAATTTATTTTATAATGTACTAATCGAACTTAACACAGTAGCAACTTTTCAGGATCATTAAATCTGTTCTAGGGTCTTTTATAAGCACTCTTTAGACTCCATTTTTCACTCACTTGTTCAAAATACAGGATTCCATAACCATCCCATGAAGGATACATATCCATTAAAATGTATGATGCACGAAAAGTTCTGTGTGGTAACATATGACTATTGACATACGACTATTCCTGTCAAAAAAAGATGCACAGTTGTGGTATCAAGCACTTCTAGACGCTTAACACTTAATGACAGATGGCTAAGGATCCCTCAGAAAAATACAGCAAGTAATGSTTGGTAAACACAATCTCTCTGGGCAGAAATCCATTCCCTGACCACATCTAGAAAGAGAAATAATGACCTGTCAGGCTGGATCCAGTGCAAGGGCTATAATTAGCTCTGACATYACTCCTTTCCCCAATCTCAGTCTTTTCAGTTAAATCTACATTTTGTCCTTCCTTGTGTTGTATGCGAAAAATAGTCAGTAGATGTTGACATGTGCTAAATATATTTATAAAACCAATTTGTTTTTTTAAGTTGAAAGGCTATGATTTTGATAATAAAAAATTAGCACTTATGTGAAACACGCCCAGGTAAGCATTTAAATGTTTTCRTAAGCATAAGCGTTTTCAGAGAATGCAGATCTCCACAACTTACTGAAATCCTATGCAGCCTAAATTCTGTTTGTCCTTCAAGAATCTATCATAATTCCTTATGACAGAAAATTTCCAATTGCTCCCAGCAGACCATAGGGCTCTAAACAGCCTTTGCTTCAATATCTCTGCTATTTGCAGTAGGACATGCAAGTACCATACCCAAAGCAGTGACATTGAATATTAGTCTGCACCATACTGCTTGTTGCACTGCTTTCATTAAACTTGCATTGTATACTATTACTAATTTCTATTAGAAATTTAAACAATCTTTGAGCACAAAAACATTAACAATTTCTATTTTAGATGAATTTGTAGGTTGCAGAACTACATGACAATATTTGCCATTACTTCAGCCTTATTACAAAACAGCTGCAGTTTGCTAGAGTAATCATGAGGAGACAGGAACAAAATTGCAAGGCAAAATCTATCATAGTTTTTAAGAAAATAGCAGCACTTAAAGTACACAATGTAATAACTTTGAACTATAATGGCTATATTCTAAATCCAGAACTGTCTGCCTTGGAAAGAGCAAAAAATATAGTGCAAATCTAGGTGGTCATTATATTTTTCTCTCTTTATCAGTTTCTTACTAATTTCTTTTCCTGTTTCCAAAAGGTTTTTTATTTATGTATTTATTATTTTGAGCTTCCATAGATACTGACTATTCCATTGTGAATTCAACTTCCAAAAAGAAGCTTTCATAACCAATTCTTGCTGGCATTGCCTCTAGTTCTACCAGTTTGCAACTCGAATAATCAGCTAAGAGGCTCAGCCCCTCTTTCACGTCTATTTAGCACCCATTACCTTTTCTGTTTTAAAAACATTCTGAATCACAAGGCCTTGATTCTTTCTTTTAAGCCTGGTTTAAAGGCTAGAAGACACAAATACCTTAAGAGCTCACATAAAAGGGTAAGTTAAGCTTTGAACTTGCAGGGCATTATCACCTTCCTATGGTGATTTTCCCCATTCAACTAATTTCTTATACCTGCTGGTAATTCAAACATAGAGCCTTCTYTTCAATCCTAGGTACCTCCTCATGTCTTGGTTCCAAATCAGTCTCTGAGATTTCTTTTTCTAGCTCAACAAAATGGATACAATTTTACCATATGCGCATAACACAGTATATTATCTACAGATAAGAATTTATGTTTACAAACATAAAATGTATCCTAAGCTATGAATGAAAATAGCGATTACTAAAGGCTCTATGTAAAGCTGACAAAATCASAAGTGACCAGGCAAACCACAGCTGCTTTGAACTGACAAAACCTTTACCATTCTCTTTGGATATTCCTTTTTCTAACTATCCTAAAAATACCACAAGACAGAAATTCTGAAGGAATTAACTTCATGGAGGAAAACCTGAGTAGAATTTGTCTTTGATGGTTCTTTTCACATTAATTCTTCAAATTATGTTTCTCAGTGATTACCAAAAGAACCTTTGTACATTGTTTGCTTATTTCTTAATGAAAACACAAAACTGGAGGTACAGGCATGTGCTCTGCTCTTTCTCTGAATAGCTCCAGAGTCACAAGGTGGGTCAAGAGCCACAGATTAGACAGAGTAAGTACCCARRGATAATGCTTTTCYRTGGAAGGGAATGACTATGAGTCCTAMTTTCACAGCAGTATTTAAGCCTTAATGAGAAAGTTGTATCTCTCCATGTGGCCAGCAAATCTTGTAAATAGTTTCTGATATTTAAATTCTGTTAGTTGTCTATCCATGGACCTTTGAACCTTTTTGGTTCTTTTTTTGCCCTCGATTCTTTAAGTTAGGAAAGGAGAAGGCAATATCCYAGTGTCACACTGGGACACAAAAAGAACAACATGGACATGTTGAGATGTCAAGAGCAGAAAAAAGAAGCACTTTAATTTCTTGACTTTGATATATGTAGAATCCTAACCACGGCCAGGGATTGGAGGATGAAGTTTCCACCTCTCCAATCACACTGGTCAACCCAACAGTCCAACTTTCTTCTCCCAGGAGAAGGAATGCAAAACAACAGAGACAGTGAGAATACACTCATTGTTTACATGAAAATCTGTGAGAAACTCCACTACAAAAATGAAAACATCAGAAGGCTCAGAAATACGAGGGCAACATCTGCCCATGCAAATCATGCCCCAAAGCAGTAAGCATTTGGAGGTTARCATCTGTGTTTGCACTGTGGCAAGTGAAATGTAAGTCCTTGTTTCTTCTGACTACACATCACAGAAAATATGATTCTGTAATAACATATACTAATGTATATTAAAAATATATTTGTATCATGTCATGTTAGTTAACATATTAAAAATGCACCACTGATCTAATCAGTAAAATAGCACTGCTGAACCCTGCCTGGACTTTTACATATTTTTTGAAAGACTATTTTTGCTCTAATTAAGAGTCACTTGTCAAAAGAAAATATTTTGGTAACCTCCTTTTTTCAACCTTAAATGAAATTGATTACTATCTATACAGCATACCAGACTGTAGCTTCTAAAACATCAAATCTGAGGAATGTTGTAGGCTGAGTTAATTTCTATTAACACCTGTATCTTGACCTTATTATATTATGAAGCTTGAGGTGATATATGAATGATACAAGCAATTGTGTTTGCCATATATTCTACAGATTTATTACTTACAAAAGTGGTAGATTAGCCAAAATTCCTTGAATGGTGCAAACTAGATAATGTAAGTTTCCTTAACAATAACCAAGGTTGTTTCTTTGCCTCAGAAGGTAATTCAAGTCTCTTTGCCTTTCCAATCTGTAGTTTGACTGTCCAGAGCTTAAGCTCTARTACAAATAAGTTCTAGACATTTAAATAAGACTCTGGGAATTTTCCAAACAGCTTTTTACAACCTTCAGACTAGCCCATCATCAATTACACAGTGTGACTGAATTGGTAGGTCACATTTGAAGAACACTGATTTTCAGGAATCACCTCACATATAATGGTATGTAGATATTAGAGAGTAAAAACGAGCTGAGATGCAGTCTTCTTGTTAAACACAACATAAAAAGGCTCCCAGTTTATTCCTCTGCACAGCTTAGTCATCTTAACTCCAACTAGTCACTGACTCTGGCTGTAGCAAGCTCCTACTGTCAGTTTCCCTTTCAGCTTCTCACTGCTGGTTATTTCCTGCTAAACTATGACTTTTACCCAGCTAGACCGTGACCGCAGGTTTCAACAAAAGGCTCTAATTGCAGATTCCCACTGACCTCACATTGGCTATTCTCACTCTCCAAGATCCTACTTCACAATTCTCTCCTTCATACTCCTCCAAGGTCCTCCTTACCAGATCACCCGCTCTTTTATCTCACTGATCCTTATTGGATATAGCTGATACTCATCAGGGATGAAGCTGCACTGGGTAATTAACACAGCTGTTACTTATCAGGGGTGAGGTCACCTGTATTCCCTTCTCCTACTCATAAAATCTAGAGTTAAATCTTATCTCAGCACAACAATGGTGTTACATCACTGGAGATGTATCTAATTACACTATAAGCATGGACTGTGTGATGCTGAAATCCAGAGAAGGAAAAAAAAAATCTAAGCATCTTAGACCTTTGTGTTTCTTAGAACAAGACTAGTAAAAATTGGCCTTCATCAGGCACTACAACTTGTGCTGAGTGTAGTATAAAGACCTCCCACAAAAACAAAATAGCATTTTTCTTTAGTTCCAAAAAACCCCATCTCTTAAAGCTTCTGGGTGTCTATCCCTTGTCTGTCTCTCTTATCTCTTTACAATCCACTTTCTTCCCCATGTAGTTCAGATATTTTCTTCTGCTGTCAGGAATAAAAGATGAAARGAAAGTGTCAACACTCTTTTCTTGTTCATCCTTTCTCTGGAGTACCACCAGGTCTCAGAAGGAGCAAGAAATTCCTGCATCATGGGATTTTTGTTTATACTTTAACTGAAGTGTAGGAGGTTAAGGAAAACTTTATAGATTCCATTTGTCCATAGCTCTAACAAAATTTCTAACAATTAATAAATCTAAGCTCTTTATTTAAATGACATCAAAGGTAGGTCACAAAAACTGAAAACAAAAAGTAGCTAGAAAAGTGTGTATGAAGGACCAAACCTTGACCGCTCTGTTGCAGTTTCCTCYTACTAAAATGAAAGGTAATTTATAGGAGTGTGCACAAAGCTTTTACAAATTGTAATTGCTTAAGCTTGCACAACTAATTGAACATGAAAGGGACAAAACAAGTACTRAGTACTAGAACTACTGAAAATACTGTCTGAAGTGAAAAGTTAACAATCACTGTGTGCTTTCAATTTTGTCACACTATGCTCTTCATCCATAGCTTGAGTTGTTCTGTCTTGTAGGTTGACCTTTTACTTTGACTGCTGCCTCAGCTCTGAATTTCACACATTCCTGGATGATGGCTATGACTTATGAAGGATATAAAATGCCCTAAAACTGTAAAGTCAAATACTATAAAACTGTTGACATTTTTCAAATGTGCAACAACTGTAACTATTACAGTTGGCCCATTGCTGAGAATTAGCACAATTGATGACACACTCAGAGAGTCTGATCCAAAGTGCAACAGAAGCCTGATTTGCAGCTGATCTTTAGAAATGGTACAAAAGGCCATTTGTGTATCATTTTCTCAAACAGACCTATCATTAAGTGCTATGAGATTAGTGTCTCTCTAGCTTGTACTCMAGAGGTCAGATGAGTCAGGTCATCTGACTTATTTGCAGCAAAAGCTAAGCCATTATCTTGAAAAAGTAAAATACAGGAGCATATACAATAGAGGGAAACAGTTGCATCATGACATCATTAGCAGTACTGTTTTTTGCTTTCAGATTCCCTTCAGAGAAAYAACTCACTTTCTCTTGATATTACGATGCTGACCCATTTCTTTACATTTATGTAGATGAATAACAAGAAGTTATTCTGTCAGTCTGGCTCTATTTGCTATCTAACCTTGTACATTTTGGGGAATGAAAATAAGCCATTCTTTTAAATAAGACATTTGAACTTATGAATGAATAACTAAAATAACCTAAGTTAAGATTAGAAAAGCATATGTAACAATCAGCATTTAATCAAAGAGGATTTTARAGTAGTTTTGTCAATAAAGCAGACAAAAGATTTCATTATATTTTCTGGATATAGAGTGTCTGTAACTGAGATTTAGCAAGGCAGTGCCTGTGACAATATTAACTTTTGAAGGTAAATGAGTTTCTTTACACCTTCTGAACACTTTATTTTCCAATGTGCATCAGCATGATGTCTGTCCATGTAAAATGAAAGTGCTGGAGCAATTGCTAGTAACAATCTGACATTACACCATCTCATTCTAATGTCTGAATATTTTGCAGATACTGCTCTTGACTGCTGGGTGGCGTGAGTGATGCTTCAGCCTCTAATACAGGCTTTACTGTTCTGACAAAAACACTTCTGATTCAGTAGCAAGGATGGTGATTTGAAAAGTGTATCTATATTTTTGCCATAAAGTTTTGATGTGTCTGTGTCTATGTAGCAGAATGAAGAGATCATGGAAGTGGAATTAGACATAGTTGACTTTATTCTGATTAACACTGCTACCACTACCGCCTGTAGTGAACACATGATAGGAKGTTTAATTCTGACTGAATTCTTCAAGGACAATAGTGCTTTTTTAAAGTTTACTAGCATGTATTGATATTACTACTCATTCTATCCTCACTAYCTTAGTTGTGCCTTTTCTGCAACCTTGATCTCTTTATTTTTGCTTTATAAGGATGTCCACCATGTATCCATAGAAACAAGCACAGAATGAACTGTGATGCCTTGTGGTCACGTTTGTTTTGAAGTTACCTCATAAAGGAAGTAAGAATGCCTTATAAAAAAAAAAAAAAAAAAAAAAAGAAAGAAAAAAAAAAGAGCTCTAATGCAGCAAGAAGAAAGAGTACATTTTAACCATTCCTACTTACTTCCTTTAGTCAATTTCTAACAAATATGTTACAAAGCCATATTGGCTGCAATGTTAATGAAGAAATTTCTTCCTTCCCTTCCTTCCTATTAATTGATATCAATGCTCCTGTAAGTGAAATGAACATTAGAGTTAGTAAGGGCAACTAACACCTCAGTTRGGCTGTGAAAGAAACAATCTGCTTGTGGTTGAAGAACTATTTAGTAATTAGAGTAGGTGCTTGGAGTTTTCTCAGGCTTTCAGGTTCACTTGATTAAATTATGACAGTACTACTGAAAACAGGTGATCTTGAAAATCACAGCATTTCATACACTGTAACACAAATAAGCATAATTAAAATCGGAAATTTAATTTAAATTCTCAGTTGAAAGAAAGTGAAGTCGAATTCCATTCTCTACTTCTGGACTGCTTTGCTTTAATATTAGAGATTTATTGACAAAAAGTAACCCCGGCGTACCAACTAAACCTCAGTTCTCCCAGTTTCTGCTCTATGCCTYTTCAAAGGCAGGGGCAGATTTTACCAGTTATTCTGGTTATACTTATTATTCCTGGTTTAGAACAACAGACCCTTTCATGCTTGTAYTTCTGGCTTCAACATTCTTAATTTCTAAAGAGAAGGTGAAAAATGCYCCCAGAAAGCTCCCAAGACACTTGGGTACTTAAATGCTAACCTAAAACAGGGCCTGCTGTCCAAAAGTTAATCAGACCTGTACCACAAATTTCCCAAGAATCCCAAGAACTTAATAGAATCTCARGTGATGGACCATTGTTATTTCACAAGTGTAAAATTTAAAAATACAAGTGTCATCTATCCAAATGAATTGCACAACTTGAAAACATTTTCTTTGTTAACTGATTCCATTTTCTGATGTGCAGAGGCTTTCTACAGCCGTTTTAAGACATTCAGAACTGGAATGTAGCTCCCTGGAGTCAAGGTCCTACCACATTTGAACAACTTTCACATCAAAGAATGTTTCTCTTGGAACTCCCACCTCTGAGTTTCCAAYATAATAGTGCTTAACGTGTGCAAGGGTCAGACCACGTTATGAATGTTCAGCTTGTCTGAACCAAAGGACTGGTTTCATAACCTTCTGCATGATGGCAGATGCTTTAATATGGACAATAATCTCTAGGAAACCACTTAGGAACTACAGAGGCTGGTAAAACAGCTGAATTTTTGATGCATGAGCTTCTTCCCTTTGAAAAAAACCCAAACAAACCAAAACCCAAACAAAACAAACAAAAAAAACACCCCAAAACAAACAAACAAACAAACAAACAAACAAAACACCCCCAAAAAAGGCAGAAAAATTCTTGCTTTACTCAAGGTCATGTAATTCTGAGAAGTTAATATTAAAAATATACTGTTGTGTGACAAATCAGGATGTGATAAAAATCAAAATCCAAATAAGAAATATTAGATTTGCCTGCAGAGTTGATAATTAYATTTTTTTGTGTATTGGATATTGAAGAAAAGGACACCATAAGGTGGTAAATCCTACTGATGCACAMCTACCATTGAACTGTATACTCTGCCATATATAGCTTCTGTACTAAACTGATGGGCRCTTAGTGGTAGAAAAACAGTAAATGAAATACTGTCATCAAAAACAAATATAGGTTTAAATTTGCTTTCTTTTAAAATGTTTTAAATTAAATGTGTAAAACCTTAACTTTGTTAACATTCACTTAGAATATTTTATATGTGATCAGTGTAGTAGTGGAATATCATAACCACTGATATAAATAGGTCAGTTTGMCATTGTATCATCTGTGAGATAAGGTCTTTAAGAGATGTTTCACTAAAACTGTTATAAACCATAGTTGATTATAAGCACCTACTAGTGTTTATTATTTTCTACTATTTTCTTTCAAACATAAGATCAGCACTGGAGTTAATTAGTGTATTCTATTATATGAGGAGCAAATTCCTTTAAAATCTCACTTTCCTATTGTGCCTACACTATGATTTTTAAAAGATTTTAATAGATGAGTGACTGAACTATTTTAAAATATGTTGATATTCATAATCTTTTAATTTGCCAAGCTGCAGTAAAAATTATCTCACAGTGATGTTTGTGGGATGGGGATCTCTGGCAGAGTTTTCTGCTAATGCAGCTGAACAGTGAATATTTCCATTGGGATTGAATATGCATGATAATTTCGGAGAAAACAGAGTAAGAACAGTTTGTGTTTCAGTTGTTGGCTTGAGTCCTTCAAGATTTTACAGTGCATAAAATAATTTCTGGCAGAAATTTCTGTAACTCATATGGCTACCCTTAAATGTATTTTCTGTGTGTAACATAATTCTACATCTTCTAGTATTGTCTAAAGCAGTGTTTGTGCCAACGAATCATTTATGTGCTTCCTGTGTTCCAGCACTTTCTGTTAGACTGGAAACTGCAGTACTGGAGGAATGGAGTGATTCATTACCCTTGTGTTTCTATGGTAAGATTTTCTGCTGCTGTAATTGTTCAGGTCCACAGGTGGTAGCTATGGCAGCATCACTTGTGCAGAGAGAAAACCATGCAGCTTCACATGTTTTAAGGAAGGTTAAGTTTTTTATTGTTAAAAGCAGTACTATACAGCACACTGCATATATATGACATTAATTACACTGTTAYTGTTAAAGAGTAGATCATGCACAGTGGAATTATCTGTAATAAATGCTAAAACTAGAAAAAAATAAATATGGAGTGATTTTTAGTAAACAAAGACTACTTGAAATGGTATGAATAGAAGTTATGAAAGATACATTAAAAAATGGTTGACATGGCTTTAAAAACTATATGATATATGCAACAGCAAGAAGGATATTGCTATATTTGTCCACTTTATCTAAGGGTCACCTCTATCTCCAAAGTGGTGCAGTTGTGYCCCAAACAGGCAAGCTAATCTGTTTTACGCACGACTCCATAAATCTCAAATTTTAGAAGGGACAAGAAAACCATATTTTATGAAGGTCCTTTAGCACTCTATTTGTTATTTATCAAATATCTTTTTGTATACACAGCTAAGCCAATATGATTCTGTAAGATGCAAAGAGCCCTGKAACCATGAATTCATCTATGAATCACGAGCATAAATCACACAGGAACACAAAAGGTACATTAATCACTCCTTCCTCCTACGTCACCACCTGCCAGGGCATGGCCACTAATGTGCACTCTCTCATTCTTAAAGAGTTGCAGGCAGTGCCTGAAATAGTATTATGTCCTGTTTTATGAAGGTTAAGTGTCCTGGAGAAAAGGCATCATCCTCTTACAACCCAAGCTATTAAAAAGCTTCATCCCTCATTCATCATAATTTCAACAAATACTTTGCTCTGTAGTCACCGTGCATGCCTGCCTGCCAGGAAATGCAGCCATCTGAAGACAAGAGTGTAACCTCAGCACATTCCTACCACCTGTCACAGTGCAACAGCAGAGCTTTGTGAATGCCAGAGACTCTGTCAGAAAGCCCCCAAACACAATTTATTGCAGCCAATCTGATGACAAGTAAAAAAAATCCCTTCCCGCTGTCCCAGAAGAAATTAACTCAATGTTCACAGAGGCTCGCAGGATGCACAGCTGTGCTCTGACCCATCAGTGAAACCCAGTGGTCTCCCAGCAGGAGTTGTGGCTGATGAGGAAGTATGACACATGCTTTGCTTTATGAGATATGAAAAAGAACTGGTGATCTATCTGAGTAATTTTTGACATGTCTTATCAACACACTGGAGAAGCTCAGAACCCTTCATTCAGGCAGGCAAACTATAYTCTTAGCTAACGTGACATGCATTCTTGAAATGGAATATTTTGCTTCAAAGAACTTACCTGTGGCCAAGCACAGTGRCACCAGACTGTGCCTTCTCCCCTGAAACAGTACAGGGTAGCAGAAGCACATACTATTTTCAAATTTTACTACACTGGTAATGTTTCCAATTTTGCACTATTATGATCAACAAAGATAAAAGAGGTGGAAAGAGGTRTAACAGGTCTGAGCATCTCAATATTTATTCCAGCTAGMTGTATGGGAAAGAGTTAATTTTCTACAAAGCAGAAGGTGTGGTGCTGTATTGTGGATTTGAGACTGAAACAGTGTTGAGGTGTYAAGGYATCTACTGAAACAGTGTTAAGGTACCTACTGCAAGCAGTGTTTGCACAGCATGAGGTTGTATATTTTCTCACTCTGAGCAGGCTGAGAGTGGGCAAAAAATTGGGAAGGGGCTCAGGACAGCTGACCTGAACTGGCCAAAGGGATATCCCATAATCTAAGGGACTGTGCTCAGCAGTGAACCTGGGAGCTCATTTTTCCAAAGTAGCTTTTTCTTGGAGACTGGCTGGGCATTGGTCTGCTGGGGGTTAAATGATTGTTTTTGCATCATTTGGTTTTTTCTTTTGTTTCTCTTAAATTATTAAACTGTCTTTATTTCAGCACGCCAGTTTTCTTGGTTTTGTCTTTCCATCTATCCCCATCCTTCTGGAGGTGAGTAACTGTGTAACTGGGCTGGGGGCCACCTGCTGGCCAGGGTGAACCCACCTCACTGAGTGAGTGACAAATTCCTAATGTGYCTGGGAGCTGCCACGTTAGGAACTGCAATACAGGCACTCTGCAGAAGCTTGCATTTGGCTAGCTACTCAAGGACAAATGATCTGGCCCAAAGTCTGGAAAATCTGGACTTTGCAAGGGACATTAACTTCCGGCAATTCTGCCTTTTGATAAAAACAGGCATTTGTCAGAGTGAGTTCATTAGCAGGTCAAGATTTGTGAGACAACCTGGCTGCTCTGTTAATCAAGAAACAGAGTAGAAATGCTAGATGTCTCTAAAGGCTTTCATATTCAASTTTGAATATGAAATATATCAGTTCTTGTTGATCCACAGCAGACTCCTTGCCCAGGTTCTGTGATGGCAAATGCAGAAAGCTCACTCCCCTGGAATCTGTACAGATCCAGAGGTGGGAATATGTCCTTGGAAGTGACACTGAGGGGGTCTGAGCAGCCTTCCTGGGCTGGAAATATGTGGAGACTTTTTGGTTTCTCCTGGTGTAGTCCTTGAACTCCARGAACAAAAAGGACCACAAGGGAGGGAGGCTGCATGCTATAAAGGGATACCATTGTCCTGTCTCTGGCAGTGGGCATCTCACAGAAAGGGTAGTTTTAATGCAACATTAAGTAACATTTATCATCTCATGACCTGCAGTGAAGGACATCTTGAGACAGATCTGATTCACAGTCCTTAACAGATATTTTTTCCTTTTTCCAATGTGAACGTCTGATTACTTTATAAACCTATGCCAACTCTGAACATCTGGATTGTGTTGCATTATKCCACTACTTATACATATGTCTTATAATTAATATAATTATCTCCTTTTTCACATGAYGTATGCAAATTTTTCCATTAGAAGACRAAAAAACAGTCTGTTTGTTTTCTTATGTCTCTCCTGATGTTGTAGACATGTCACTCTTCAAAYATCCCTTTTCCACATTACAAAACTTCAAAGTAATCTGGAAAAATTCCATTTCATCCATCATCCTTCTCTCTTCTTTTTCTTTGACCTTATTACTAGTCTTTTTGGGAATAAAATGACAAAATAAATGAGAAGTAATGGAGCCTTATCAATTAGTATTTATGCATCATGACTTTTTTTCCCCTCTCATCAAAGATTTACTCTTTACTTTCATAATTATTGAGCACAGAGCTGATGCATTTCATTGATTATTCAGAAAATCTTTCAGACAGTATTAGAATCTATAAAGTTCCAAAACCTTTCCTGAAGGATAGCTGCTTGTTGAGAGCCCACCCTTCTATTTGGACAGTTAAGATCTTTCCCCCCTTTTAATGTGTTTTACTCCTCAGTAAATTATTATTTAATTTATAAGCATTTTCTGTTCACATTTATTTATCATATGTATTATCTCCAATATGGAACCTAGATGACATCAACCTCTTGGCACTRCAGGATGCTGCAGGAATCTTTGAATTGGTGAAACTTTTTGGCAGTAGCACCTCTGGGCAGCAGTTTTTCTTCCAGTCAGAGAAGAGGAGGAGGTGAGAACATGTGAGGGAAGAATGAATTACATCAAGTTAAGAAAAGGCCACTTTCTCTGTAGTAAAAGCARTGAAAATTAAGTCTTGCTTATTATGTCATACTCTGCCTGTTTTACAAAGCTGCTAAGTATAATCTAAGATGCTTTGAAGTAAACTGAATAAAAYATTAGGTCTGTTTCTGATTGTGTTTCCATTCAAGGCAGATTAAAGCAATTTATCTCAAAGAGCTGTTACACAGAGATGATGAGGTTACAAACATRCCCTAATTGTAAAGGGCCACTGGCYATTTCTGGAATATTAAGGCAGACATTATTATCAGTTAAGCTTGAAAATGATGATAAGAAAACATGACATTCACCTGGAATTTTGTGTATGTACATTTCCATCTATCATGTCATTTTTTTTCTAGAAATCAGTTAATAGAGCTGCCAAGGCAGACAAAATTGATAATAGCTAAGACAGAATTTTTGCTGTCTAGTCTCAAAAGTGTCAGTAGCAATACATTCAGTGTTAAAAATTTTCTGCAGACAGAAGAGTCTCTTGTTCTTATGACTGTGATATAGGTCATTTCTTATGGTGGGCAGTTGTCWATGACAATTACTGCTAAGAAAGCAAAGAATGAAAACTACCAAAAATGGGATGGCTGCTGGTCATCTGCCTTTTAAATAACTGTTTCTGAGGCTTATTAATGCTCACTTTCTGAGAAGTCTTGCTGTATTGATGCAGAAGATAAAGTAGGATTAGAATGTACTACAAGCTGTATGGGAAAAAATACTTGCTCTTGGCCAGATTTTCAGACCTTGGGCAAATCTCTTAGATGTTTTCACAAAAGAGAATACTTTAGACAGCAATACCTTCACTACAACATCCCACCTGCAGAGCAACCTGATGAGATCCCTCTGCTATYGCTGCCAACTCGAGTTAAGAAAACACCATATGAAAATTTTTGGTAGTAAAGTAAATTCAAGTTAGAGGCTAAACACAACTTTGAATCTGAATAATTTTTCACCTAAGGGAAGACAGGGTTTTTCTCAATGCTAAGGTTTTTCAACTGTGAAACTAGTATAATTTTGTTTTTCTRGGTGCATTAAGAAGATCAGCATGAAGCACTGTGGACCTGTGATCCAGATGGGCCCTTATTGCATATTTTTAAAAAATTCCATTTTAACAACTTCTGTTGTTTGCTCACAGACGATCCAATACTGGTGTTTCAGTGGAATGAACACATATTTCTTCTCCCGTTTAGCAACACTTACTTCTTGGYCTGAGTTTCAGAATCTTAGTGTACTGGCTGGAGGAAAACACTATTTTGTTGTCTATCAACAGGGAAAGATTTCTGTTTGGAGTGAAAAGCTGAAAATTGCTGAATGCAAAATTACCCTTTTTATTCTGAATTAAGAAAATTACTATGATTACTTTTGTATTAGTGTTTGAAGCGGGGCACATAAATGCAAGCTTTCAGAAGCAAAATCAGTAGTAATGTAGCATTCCTAAAGTTTTGTGAGAGAAACTAATTAAGGGTATTTTAATGCAAATGGAKATGTGACTTCCTTTCATTAGCTTGCTGAAAATGGCCTTAATGCCAGCCAAACTACCCAAACACTACTGGTGTGATAATGGCTTCAGAACATTCTCTACAAGCCTGCCTAAGAGTTCTAAGTACGTTCCCACATTCCCAGAGAACTTTTCCTTAAAACTGTATTCCTTTCTTTGAAGTTAATGCACAAGCTTTTCTAGCTTTGATGTGTCTATTTGTTTTGCCACAATAAACTCTTGTTTCAGAAGAAATGTTTTTTTTTTCCCTAAAAGAATAGGAATTGGAGTTATTATGAGCAATTAAAAAAATCTTACATAGAACAAGATGGTCCTGCTTACAAAAAAAATCAAATTATGCACACCAACAGTCTGAGACTTAACTTCAAGCCACTGCTGATATCTAGGTCAGATCAGAAAGGACAAAAAGGACAAGAAGTAGTTGACAGGTATCACTATTATAAGCAGACATGCAAGCTTATAAAAAACCCAAGCAGATGAACTTAAAGCTATACATGATWATATTCTCAATGTAGCAACTTAGGAAAAAATTGTCKTCCCMTGCTTTTTGAATAGTGRTCAGTCATTAAAAAAAACCAAACAAAACCACACGAGGGTAGATGTTTGAAAAATGCCAAAAATCCTGAATGCAGATGATAGCAAAACATCTATAAAAATAACTTGCAAATAAAGATTGACACCCAGTCAGTGGAATAAAAATGGTCACCCCCTGAAATGATACCAGCATTCATCTTTCAAAAGCTTTAGTTGGGGAAATTCAAAGTAAAAATGCTGCTGGACTTAATTGGTTTAACAAGTCTCTTTTCAGATTCTCAAAACTTACATAAAATTACATGTGAAAGACTATAAAGWCAACTAAAATAATTGCAGTTTCACTGCAGTTTTTCTGTTGGGTGCACATGAAGACTATTGGTACCATRCCCATGTAATTCCTTCTGAGAARACTGTGAGATGGTATGTGCCAAAATAGCAAATTTGCCCTGTAACATCCTCTTAAAATTGTTAAATATTACCTTTATGCTTTCATTTTCTTTCTTCTTTTCCAGATTTTATAAAAAACACGGCTCTTTCCCACTCAATCTGAAGTGATGTGTCCATGAGAGTGTGTTAACATTATAGGTAAATAATCACTCAGGCAGTGCCTTGTGAAACCACTGAGGATTGGGTCCTGTTGTAACAGGTATTTAACACACAGAAAGATTCAGATTGGGCAATATAATGTCTGAACACCAGGGTAATGGAYCTATTTGAGCAGTTGCTCAATTAAGGGGATGTCAGTGACATAAACAGGAACCCTGAATGTGTCATAGCTTGGTAGCTTTTACAGTTCATATGCTTCTTTCTTGGTAGGCTGGAAAGATGCAGGGATTCCTATGTCACAGCTGACCCACTCCTCAAATCTGTGTGTAAGCAGGAGTGACATACCTCACCCACACATTCCTTAACACAGTTCATACTGTTCAGCATTTTTTTGCATCTCTTCAACRTTCCCAAAAGGACTTGTACCTCTAGACCATGGCCTGCAACATTAATTCCTGATGCTTAAATGCTTGGAAAGTTAAACAAATCTGGTAATTTCATTGTAGATACAAATGCAGAATGAATGAATTTAGCTACTGAAAGTCTGCTCAGCATGTTACAATTGCTTTGTGCTTTTGCAATTTGTTAGTAGAGTGTAACTGACTGCTTCTGACTTTGGTATCCACAGCAGTAGGCCAAAGTACAAGGCACCACAATTGAGAGCCTTCATCAGTCAGGTTTCAGGATTGTGTTATGACAATTTACAGTGTTTATGATTCTGGCAACTGTCTGTAATGTAACTCCATGGTCATCTAAATAAAATAATGCTCTTATGCTAATATGATAAGGCAAAACTACTACACAGAATTTATTACRTATATTATGATGCCCTTGGTTTGGCATTATCTTAATGTACTTCACTGCATTAAAGCTATGTACATTTGCAGTAATATACTGCAATTTTATACTGTTACATAAAAGCTTTATTGAAATAATACTGCATAACTTTTTAAGCAATTCCTAAAATAGCAGAGGCATAATGTAACACCAAAATCATAGGCTATTTAATAATGCATGAGATGTTAAAATTATGCCACTTTTGTTTTTTAAATTGTCCATTTTTTTCTTCATCTTAGTGTCTCAGATGTTCTCTTCTACACTGTGCTACTTCATCCTTCTTCTCTGATCTTAATGCAAAGAAGTATCATTTTACAGCATACTAGTGTTATGTTTTTCCTGCCAATCTGTAATGCATTATAAGMAGCTGTTACAGGGTAAAGGACTTCCTGTTGCCCCACTTCTCAAATTTCTTTGCTTCCTTTGCAAACACCCAGAAAAAGCTGGAGTAGCCACCATGTTTATCTTGCTGAATGGTATTTCAGACCWTATAAAATCAAGGGAAAGATCTAGGGCTTTTATAATTTTATTGTCCTTTGGASATCCTTAGATGTCAAAAGCTGTGTTTGTAGAAATTAGAGACTATCTGCAAGTCTAGGARTCTGGTTTTCAGTCAGCATAAAGATATTGCTGACTGATATCAGTGTTCACAGGAAGGGATACCCTTTCCTCTTAGCTCCTGGAGTAATCAGGCATTGTCTCAATAGTAAAACACATTGCTGTCATAAGGGGACCCTAAAGCAGTGCAATACTTTTGCTTAGCAGTATCAGGCAAACAAGATTAAAATCAGTTCTCTTCATCCCATTTTTCTTTGCCCCACACTTGTTATTTTTCTGAAATATTCACAGGCATTTGTGACTAAGCCATTATAAGCTTATATACAGAATTTTTTTTCTTAAGTATGAAAAAGATATCTTTATGAAATGCTTGAATAGAAGTGCCAGCCATTTTCAAATGTTTAAAGTTATTAAACTGCTACTAAACCAGAATAATRCATTTAACAAAAGCAGCTTTCAGATTCAGATTCCTTAAAAAATAGAGAAACCAATATTGTACCAGAAGCAGATTTTATTTTTCAAAGATGAGAGAATTGGAGAATGGTGGAGGTTGGAARGGACCTCCAGAGGTCAGGTGGTCCAGCCCCTCTGCTCAGGATCACCTACAGCCATTTCCTCAGAACTGTGTCCAGAAGGCTTCTGTGTAATCTCCAGGGATGGAGACTCYAAACCTCCCTGGGCAATGTGTACCYRGAGTACCTTAGCTAATAATGTGATACAAAGCAAATTATAATTTCAGAATATATTTTATTACTCATTTCTCTCCCTATCAAGATAACTGTAAGGGAAAATCAAGAATGCTGGCAACCTGACAGACAATCACTTCAATTTCAAGAAAGATTTTAGTTATTAATAATTACAGCAGTCAGTCAAATGGAAGTTGCTTACACAGGTGAAATAACATTAGATCAGGCCAAATGGACAGTGAAGGATATTCTCTGCATTTTGAGCATTTTTAATGCTGAAAATGCTTACTTGTCAGTTGGCTAACTGGCATTCATAATCAARTTTTCAGACTTGCTGTGACTTGCAAACAAATGCCAAGCAAGATACATTTTTCAAAATTTTGAATATCCAACTGTTGAACTGAATGCTTGTAATTTCAGAATTTTCCATTTTCCCAGCATTTTTTGTTTATCAAATAGCTATTTTATATTCTACACGAAGATTTAAAGAATATTCATAAATGTATACCTAACACCTGAAAGATTGCAGAGATCACAGATTAAGCTACAAAGAATTGAAAGAGATTCTTTAGATGAGGCAAATGGTGCAGGGCCAAAAGAACTGAAAAACAGGAGATTATTCAGCACATAAAAAGATCTATGTTACACAGGGAAAAAGCCTTTGCAGTAGGAAAAAATATACATGCTATTTTCCTCAAATTTTAAAGATAAATCTCARCACTTTGAAAGGTGTGTCCCCTTTCACAAGCATTTCCAGTTTAGCTTGGCTATAGGCTATAAAATGCRCTAGATGGCAGCATAAAGTAAGAGAACAAATCCATAAAGACACACAGAGATGTGGTACAGACAGCCTGAATTATTCCAATGCAGAACAAAGGTGAAAGAAATTCCTTCCTTCTTTTGCTTATGGTTTTCATTAAGTAGTGCAGTGCCTAAGCCAGTTGTCCACTGCACTATCTATTAATCTATGTCAAAATCGAGATGTTCACAATTGCCTTTCAAAGGGGATGAAATGCAGGGTCAATACATGGCTCAGTGCAAAGAAGGTGGGAAACAAACTCAGTGGTGCTCATGGGTGCACAAATGACTGTGCCATCTCAACACTCTGGGTCAAAAATTTCAGTTAAAATGATACTCCATATTTAAATATAAGAAAATGGTGAATATGTGTTCCAAATAAGATTTCATTTTCCAAATTGTACTGTTGTCTCCTCTTTGATATATYTAAGTTTCTGTAATTAGGATTTCAAATTGCATTCCTGCAGAAGATTCTCAGAAGACTTATGGATTGACCAGTACTTTCTGATTAAAAGTGGGTTTCTTCCCTAAAAAAACCCAAACAATAAAAACCTACATAAAGTTGTACCACCTAAACCTGGTCTAAAATGGTTGCCAGAATATTTGGTATAATACAGAGGACAACTGTAATGACATTACATTACTCTGAAAAACATTTTGAAGCTGTTGCATTGTAYTTGCCATGGTTCCCTTTAAGGCTAATTGCATGCATTTAACTGCTTGCCTGCCTATACAAGAGATACAAAAAGTTGCAACTATTTAAAAAAGAATAAGATAATTCTTGCTATTTCACAAGAGGGAATTCCTTAAAAATGTTTGTCTACTAAAGAAAGTAGAAAACCTGCAAACAGAGTAAATGTTAAGAAGGAAACAATATTAATACAGAGGCATAAAGGAGAGAACATGCAGATTTTTATATTTTTATCTCTTCATATCTTCCCTTCTATCATGGTACTACAGACAATAAACCATTTTCAGTAGCTCACAGTTTACATCCCAGCTTGCTCTCCTGAATACTTTTGTACCACAGAGATTGCTTTGTTTAGGAGTGGAGGAATRGGGACAAGGAAAACAGAACAGAAGGCTCTGTTTAAAGATCATGTCAGTGACTTATTGAATTTCAGTTTCTTCAGTATGTACTGAATGGCATTAAATAATCTATTGAATAATTCAGGATCAGAGATGACAAATCTTTGTTGCAAATATGTATTATTTAGCAAATTCATCATGTGGAAAAACACAACTATGTTGAAATGTTCTCTTTTGGTCACCACATAAAATCTGAATTAACCTGTAGACTGTAAATTTAAGCTACAGAGCCTGGGTATTATTTTCTCAAAAAGTAACAGCACCATAAAAACCTTTTTTTCAGCCCAACTGTGTGTATAAATTAATAACTGATCTTAMATATAATCTTTAATGTTTGAGATTGCCATCAGGCTAATGAGGGTAGATTTTCTTATCCAAAGAGKAATTTAACCTATATTTATTTATTGTCGCATTTTTCATCAACATATCCTGACTCTTAATACTGTGGTTATCCATTTKTGTTTTCAGAAAGGTTGATAAAAATTTCCTACAATATAGACAAAACTGTTCTATTCTGAACAGAATCAGATGGCTTCCAGCATCTGTTTCTATGCACAGGGATATAGACCTATATTCTCTATTCCTTCCCTGAAGTTTCTATACCTTGTGCCATGAACAAAACTTGCYCTTCTCTATTGTCCCTCCCCCCTGTTTTCCAAGAAGGAGTTTCTTGCTGATGCAATTTTTGCTGAATTCAACAAGTTGAGAGGATATTTCTGTTGAAATAAGTAYACAAACAAACCCACATCCATGTTTTTTTTTCTAAGTGGCTTCTAATTAAGGTTCATTTTCATGAATTTTGTGCAGTACAAACTGGCATTATTTRATTTTTCTTTCTGAAAATCCAGTTTTTCAGTGAGGGCTGAAATCTATAAAAGTTTTTAYGGAGAATTCCATGTGAAATTTTCTATTTTGAAATGGTTGTTKTATCTATCTGGATGAAGTTGCATTCTCCTCTGGAGAGATGAACATTACCTTTTCTGCAAAAGGCTGCCATGAATTCAGAACCACTAAACACAGCAGATGATGGTGAAGAAATTATTTGTGGATTTTGAATAAAAAAAATTATTTCCTTCAGCTGATGGTTGAAGGAACAGAATCACAGCTACTTACAAAAGAAAAAAAAAAGCTTTTAATACTACCTCTAAAAAGAAATAACACTTTAAACATAGTCAAGAGAGAAGATTTCACCAAATTTTATCTAGCTAAGAGTAAAAATGCTGCAATACAACAAATGACACTTTTTAAAGGTTCCATTTTAACTCCTTTAATACATTTAATTTACAAGAAACCCCCCAAAAAACTGAACGAAACCACAACTAAATAAACAAACAAAAATTGAAAGAATTCACTTTCAAGAACTCAAGGTAGGGATACAAATTTGGTCACAAATTGTATTCTGACTGTATTCTGTATAATAAAGTGATTGAGTGCCTTGCTAATGTGTGAAGCTCATCACAACTTAAGCTATGGAACAYCAAAGCACAATTCCTGAAGATAATAAATCAAATTGAAAAATATCCTTAAAGCATCCATTTCTCTACCACTGAAGTATGGTTTTTTTTAGGAAGGAAAACAATAGTGGCTAAATAACAACTGAATATTTGGACAGGAAATGATAATTTATTTGGGTGTGCAAGCAGAACTGCAACAATCTCTCTTGTTTTTCAGAGAGTGGGTTACTCATGTGTGAACCTGCCATATGTATTTTTGAATCTAGGAAATCCATAGCAAATTTCTAAAAGTTTAGCAACTAGGACAGCTAAGACTTATGCCCAAAGTTTCATTTGAAAGAAAATTGCCATGTCCCTTAGCACCAGACAAAGATATTTAACTAGAAGTGATTTAAGGAGATGAGTGTTCCTTGCTGAATCAACAATGATGATTCTTTGCCACCTGGGTCTTCTGAAGAGGTTTAATATTGGAGCACTAAAGCAGCAATACATAGCTTCAGAGTTTTAACAGTTTCCCTGCAAAACACAATATGTTCACAGAATGCCTGCACCTGTCATACTATCCTACAACCTTTCTTTCTAAAAGGCAATTGTTTTTCTGTTCCTCTGCTTCCCCTTTTAGGTCATGTGGAACTTGTTTAGATCCTYTACTGATACAGTATTGCAAACCACATCTGCTCTGGTAAACASATTTATAAATGCAGGTTTAAAAATGCAATGTCATTTTTTCCCCACATATTTCACAAGCTTCCTTGGAAAGAAAATATATAGATCTGAATTGAAGAAAATTTATTTYGCTAATATAAAAAATAAATTGTAAGGAAGCTGTTAGGAATGATTTTATAATCATCCTTGAGGCAGAAACCATTTAGARCAAAACTGGTAGCAGGCAGGCTTCATAAAAACTGAAAAAAGCATTAAGAACATTTATGATTGTTGCAGAAGTCCAATTTACATTGAGTTAAAGCATGATGGAATTACCAAGYGTCCACATAAGTTGAGCAGGTCAGAACAGGATCAGTGTCACACCTTTAGGTATGTCAGATGTAATGTGTACTAATATATTATTTAAAGGATTTTAATGAAAACTGAATCAGATGAAGTGAACCATTTCTAATCTGATTTTCACTGTATCAGGCTCAGCTCTACTCTGAGATAATAAAGCCAGTAAAAAATAAAGAAAAAGCAAATAAGCAGGGATCAGCAGAGTGTAAAAAACTTCAATCTGCAGGACCGAGAGTCAAGAAATAACTTTCTGTTATTAGTTGATTCCCAGCTTGCCAAAACACTTATGCTTTCAAGACAAATAAACCATTGATAAAAAATGGCCACTTTTCTCCACCAAGAACTGTTAAGAATTACAACCCCTAGTTAGAATTTCTCAAGTGGAATACACATTATTAGCTTCTTCTCACCATCAAATGCTCCCTCAAAACTGGCACTTCTCATCTGTAATTAACAAGCAGAACACCAGGTAAAATGCCACAACTATCAGTGGTGCAAGTAACGATGTGAAATTGTTTCCACAGGCTCCAGGTCCTTTGAGAGRAATAAAAAGGCTCTACTAGATAACCCCCTCCAGACCATTTCAGACTCTAATCCTGCTTCTCTACTACAACACAATCCTCTGAGGCACTGGAAGATTGYGAATTAATAACATTGATTTCTTTTTGCAGTAGCCAGTTGATTCAGAAAACTGCATCAATCAAAATCTTTTTTTTATATGGTCTGTTAGTAGTTACACAGGAATTTCAAGAAAGTTGCTGTAAAGAAAAAATAGCCTCAAGAATGCTACTACATTATGCAGGGTCTAATAAATCTACAAAATAAAAATGTGTTTGCAACCTGGGGTTAACATTTGGCTACTTTCAGCCAAGACAAAGGAAGATTTTGGCTTTATTTGACCTAGTGACTTCACAGACTGAGCAGTCTAGAAAGATTTTGCTAGAATTGGTAGCTGACCTTGACCTTGACCTTGACATATATTGATGGCATCATTCCTTGCAACATTTCCTGTATCAGTTCTAAATTTTGCATCCTTTCTTGCTGTAGTTGGTAAAGACAAGGTAAGAGTGAATAGTATAGGTACCKCCAACTCTTAATGCCTCGTCTAGTCTTAGGAAGTGTGTTCAGAATGTTTCTAAATCATGAGGGAAACAAAATCTCTCAGTTGCCCAAGGGCTTCAGTTTATATTTTACACTAATTAATCATTATTTGTCTTAGACCTTACCTTCTTATCTGTTATTTTGCCTTGTCATATTTCAGCATCTTCTTYCATCAGCCCCAGAGAAACTGATTCAACCTTCATGTTTTAGCACTACACTCTTTCAAACRTTGCAGCTGGTAACATGACTTCCAATTATTTTTATGCAAATGTATATGACAACAACCCATATCTATCTTTCCTCTCACTAATTAGATTCTAAGTTTTTGAAAACATTTTCAGCTTTTTAAATTTTGCAACATGCTTGAAAAAGTGTAATTTCTGTAATACTGCTCTTCTTCAAGCACTGCAGCTCGGTCTTTCTAATAGTTTACAGATAACTCCTCCTTGACATATTTCTGCTATAAGATATGTCTTTCCCTCTGGGCTTTTTAAGGAAAGATATTCTCCACAAAAGCTCAGGAAGACATTTACTGCATAGCTGCAACTGCCAAAAAATTACTATTCTTGTCATATTGCTGCTTCTACAGAAAGGGTATGGCACTTCTTTCTATAAACTCAGAAGTGCCAGTTAAAACTTGACTCTCCAACTTCATTTTTACTTTATTATTTCTTTTCTGTTTTATTGTCCTTGGGTCCCAAGCTAAAGTTTSACCTTGTTCTACATATTTATAGATGCATACTAAATGCAGTGCCATGAATCCTTGATGACTATGAAAAAAAAAACTCATTAGCGTTTCAAATCAATGGCAGAAAATATTTAACATTATATCTGTCTTCTCCATAGTTTCCAAGAATATTTAGAATATTCTTGACCAGAAAAGACAATGAGGTGACCCAAGACAGGCAGGATGGCTYTGATAAGGGCAAATATTGCCTGACCAATTGGGTGGCCTTCTGTGGCAGTGATAGCAACAGCTGACAAGGGAAGACTATTTAGACTTCTGTAAAGTCTTTGAGATGATCTTCAAATTGGAGAGACATGGATTTGATGCATGGGCTGTTTAGTGGATAGGGACTAGATAGATACAACCAGAGTATGTGGATGACCTGGATGACCACAACCAGAATTGTGGTCAATGGCTCTGTGTCAAGATTGAGGCTGGTGAGGAGCAGCCCTGTCCTTCAGGGCTCTGTCTTGGGACCAGTGCTCTTCAGTAAATTAATCAGTGACACAGACAGTGAGAACTGGGAACCTCATGAAGTTCAACAAAGCCAAGTGCAAGGTGCTGCACTGGGRTCAGGGTAATTCCAGACATGAGAACAGCCTGGGAGAAGAACTGCATGCAAACAGACCAGTGGAGAAGGACTTGGGGGTTCTCATGAATGGAAAGCTGGACATGAGCCAACAGTGTGCTGTCACAGCCAAGAAGGCCAACTGCATCCTGGGCTGCATCAAAAGAGGAGCAGCCAGCAGGTCAAGGGAGGGGATTCTGCCCCTCTCCTCTGCCTACAAGATTACTGCATCCAGGTGTGGGGTCCTCAACACAAGAAAGACATGRCCTGTTAAGAGTAGATCCAGAGGAAGCCACAAAGATGACCAGAGGAGAGCACTTCCCCTACCMACAAAGGCTGAGAGAGTTGAGCTTGTTCGGCCTGGAGAAGAAAAAGTTTTGGGGAGATCTCACTGTGCCCTTCCTGTACAWTAAGAGGGCCTATGAAACAGGGGGAGAGGGTCTTTTTATGTGGGTAAATAGTGACAAGGACAWGGGGCAATGGTTCTAAAYTGAAAGAGGACAGGTTTAGATTAGAGGTTAGAAAGAAATTCATTACTCAGAGGATGGTGAAGCACTAAAAATTTTGCCAAGTGAGGCTGTGGATACCCCATCCCTGCAAGTGTTTAAGGCCAGGTTGGATTGGGCCCTGAGCAACCTGGTCTAGTGAATAGCATTCCTGCCCATGCCAGTGCGGTTGCAACTAGATGATTTTTAAGGTCCTTTCCAAACCT
Organism: Alauda arvensis; assembly: GCA_902810485.1. Classification (NCBI taxonomy): domain Eukaryota; kingdom Metazoa; phylum Chordata; class Aves; order Passeriformes; family Alaudidae; genus Alauda; species Alauda arvensis. Next base: position 83,444 of record CADDXX010000137.1, on the reverse strand, counting down.
AACCATTGAATGATCTTGTGATTTCCAAGCTATACATTTCTATTTGCACACAGAATTTCAACAGCTAAGAGTCCAGTTCCATGAGTCTATTTTCTGAAATATGGCATCTTATCTGTGTGCCTTACAGAGCCACTGTACGTGAACCAAAACCACCTGAAAATAAGTCACACATTCCTACGTGATAARTAGCTTGGGTTCTGATAATTGAGAAAGGGAACAAACCACTGAAGGGATGTCAGTATGTACTAACGAAAACCAAAATTAATTACCCAACCTTTTAGTGATTTCATAAACAAAATCTATTCCAGTAAAATGTAAATATTAAATATTGTTCATGAATGGAAGTGTCCAGTTTTGTTGCCATTATCAAGTTCTAAAAGATAACTGCAAAATCCATAAAGGTAAATTTARGTTTTGCTTAACAAAACAGCAAGATTTATCAATGAAGATAATGACTCTGTAGCATGTTAAGAAATGTAATTGTGAGCAATTCATCAAGCCACTGATTTACCCAACACTTAGCAATAGTAACTCAGCATGACCAGTTAGCATGGTTAAGGARAAGAGCAGAAATATCTTAGAATATTTCAAAATATACAAAGATTGCAGAAAAAGGACTTCAACCAAATTAAGAAAAAAAAAATTATTCTCTTCAATTACACACTGACTTCTGAAATCCAGTGTTTTCCTATACTTATGAGATGGAACACTCACAAATTTTAATTTATGAGCCAAAAGAGYGAGCAGCTATCAAACACAACACTGYTAGTGTGGTTCTGGCACTCATTYTCCAACACAGAATGAAAAACTTTCTTAGAGCATATTGTGAAAATGGRCAAATAAGAACAGGATGCAGCTGGAAAAAAGGRCCATATTGGAGGTAGTGCAGCTGATTTCTGGGACATRCATCCTTGTTTGGGCTCCTAGAGAAAAGCACAGCTCAAGCACAAGAATGAGGTCAAAAAGGGGGCAAGACAAATCTATGGGGGATAAGAGCATGGAAAACCTCTGAAGACCTCTGACCCATTTCCAGGAAGGCATAGAAGAATGTGTGCATGAAAACTCAGTTTCAYGTAATGTGAGAAATGTATGCTCATGGTAGAGAAAACTTATCTGCAAAAAGCTCTGGTGGCACTCCCTGGATCCTGGACACCTTGTTGGCCAGATTGATGCTGGACCCAGGAGAAGTGATATCCTTTACTCTGTCTCTGTCTTCYCCCTTCTAAACATTCTTTTATTTCTATTACTACTAGAAGATAAGGGACTAACTTACTCCAATTTCCATTTTGTGTATAATTTACTAATAAAACTTTGTAAAGGTTTTTTTTTTTTACTCTCTGGCATTTGTTGTTCCTTTTCAATCATGGGCATTCACAAATCTTGGGTACTCCCTTCCTCTCAGGAGTGGAACACCACAGATATGTAGATTAGAACAGTATTTAATYTCATATTTGCTACTCTCTGTCTTTCACATTATATGAAACAATACCAGACCATACTCATGTGACACCCTTCTTCACATTTTACATGAAAACAATTAAAAGTTATTGTCAGAAAGGAGGAAAATCAGCAAGGCAGATGCAATATTTCTTAGCAAACACAAAACTCAGCTTTTAAATGCAATGCTGAATTGCWTTTACTGAAGTCTGAAAGAAGAATGAAATGTGATACATCATCAGAAGGTTAAACCCTTGTCTATACCAACTGCCTTGAGAGAAAAGTGACACTGCTCTCTTTCAGGAAAGACAGAGGTACATTGAGTTACACTGACTGCAAATATTAGCAGTCAATGCCTTCTTGCTGAAAATGTGTTAGAAAGCACAAATTATATTGGAACAGTTAAAAGAACTGCAGGCATTTTACGGGATAAGCTACAGCTAAACCAAAAATAATAATAAAAAATAACCTTAATGAAAAACTCAATTAAATCTAGCAAAAAACCCCAACAGCTACAAGAGAAGGTAAATTACTGTCTTACTTCTCTAATCTCTCATGTACTTCATTATCAGTCAAATTGGCCAGGAGTCTCAACCCCTCAGTGTCAGCACCATCCCCTATTGGAGGCAGCACCACCTCAGGACAATCTGTAGCACAGAATGGGTAACCATGGTTGGGTTGTTTCTCTTCACAGCTCAGTACCTTAATACAAATCCACCTGGCTCACACTAAAATGCCAAGCTGGGTGATGAGATGCATTCCYTCATCCAACACAGAAGTGGAACAGACAGCTTGAACAGGCACTGCCAGTATTATCTGTCAGAGATTTGAATGAGTTCATCTAGAACTGGAAATTTATACCAGACAAGGGCAAGTTTATGTGACACCTTTCTTTTTGAACTCTATGTGTATATCTAATTGGGAAAACAAATATGACAGATACCTTAAATAGACAAATAATGCTTATGCAAGTGTATTTGGCTACAGTTTGTCTCAGAAATGTTAAATTATCATTTTCTGTGTGCTTTCTGCAGCTACACATAATTTGATTTGTCAGACTATGTTTCTCTAGTCCTTGTGATAGTTTATTGCACTRTTACGCTATATGTGATGCTACAGAGTTCTTTTTTTTAAATCTTCTTCAAAGTTATTTCTAAACAATGGAGTATGATGTCAGATTTGTTTATAAAACTTGATCCTGTCCATCCTTATTTTAATGTCCAAAACAATTTTTGCAGCTTTTCCATTGGTTGCTAAGTGCAATTCTTCTTTTGGTGTTTTTTTTTAATAGTTGTCCGATCAGCAAGATAGTACTTCAAGACTGAATCAAATATTACCAGGATGCCTTGCTTCCAATGTTTTGGATGGTGCATATGGCCTGCTAAGGCATTGATTCCCTCACTACACYATCAAAAAGGGTGGGAATTCTCTTTTTTAACTTGAGTGGCCTGAAAATTGCACAGCTAGACTAAGCCAATAATTCACCTATGTTGGACAGTCAAATAGGCAGAAAAGTTCTTCCAGAGAAGGATTTAGAATCATAGAATGACCTGTGTTGGACCTTAAAGAACTTTAGTTCCAAGCCTCCTGCYGTGGGCTGGGACCTTTCTCTAGCCCAGGTTGCTCAGAGCTCCATCCAGCCTGGCCTTGAATAYTTTCAGGGGTGGGACAGCCACAACTTCTCTGTCTCAGGGCCTCACTACCCTCACAGTAAAGGACTTTTTCTTAATATCTAATCTAAACACACTCTCCTGAGGATTAAGGCCATTCCCCCTTGTCCTGACACTCCATACTCAGCATCCACATCTCCACAGGAGGGTCTGCATGTGGTGAACTCACACTTTTCAGTGTTTGCAAAATCCACACTGCCTGTGAGGGACTGCCTATGCATGCTCTGTGTGTGGGTGTGTATAAGCAAGTTATAGAAATTTTCTTGGAAACTTCTGGGTGTTTGTTAACATTCTGCAGTGTCTGATATTGTGGTTTATCAGAGGGATTGCTGATACTGATCCTTAATTCTTAGTTCCCTTATTGTCACTCTTCATTAATAAATCAATAATTATACACCATTAATAAATCAATAAATACTTTTATCCCAATATAAACCTCATCAATTAAGAAGCTTTCCTCTGTGAAAAACACCTGTAAAAATTTGCAGATAGAAAAGGAACTGCCAGTACAGCCTGCATCTAGCTTCTTATACTACATAATGCTGAACATGCACAGATTGTTTTTCTTATGCATTTAGGAAAATCCGTAAGTCAAAATGAAACTACCAGCTAATTTTACACACCAYTTGGATCTAGGAAGTGGTTGAAAGCAAGCAATCTGAATTACTGTCTGAGGCAACTTAAAGTTTGTCTAAATTGAGAAAATAGGTGGAGACAGAAAAAAATTGCAAATGTTGGCATCAGAGTAATTATTAATGTTGTACTGTGGTAAATTTGTTTCCAGCTGAGCCAAACACAGATGAAAGCACTTAATGGGAGAAAATCTTTGAAGCATTCAGGTGTCTAAAACCAGATGCAAAGGTTCACAGCGATGTTCTGTGTAGAATAAAGGAGAGTCCTTCCTTTTTCAGAGACTCTGACTTTTCAGACAGAATTAATTGGTTATTATGTAAGATTTCTGTTCTCTGAAAACAATCCAGCCACATTCTTTTTCTTTTTTTTTTTTTTTTTTTTTCTCTCCTTCAACGAGAACTGTGGTCTAACCAGAGACAATCCGCCACACATAATGCTATTTGCCAGTAGCTATGGTGACTGCTTGTTGGAAAAACCCTCGCTGTCACTTCCGTAAGATAAAACCGAGCCAAACAAAACCATTTAATTTGTTAATATATATTTCTTTACCCAAGTAAGCAGAGTGGGAAGGAAATTACTTTCCTATAGTTCAATGCTTTAATTGGAAAATTGTTCTAGGAAAAGTGGTGTAACACTTCAGGAATGTTATCATTATATCATCTCTCTGTGCTAAAGATCACTGTAATAGCTGAAAGCTTTGTAATAATTAACTTCTTCCAGAAACCTGGAAGATAGTGAGGAGGGAAAACATTAATTCATAAAAAAATTACGATTATTGACACACTATCATTATAAATAATTGAATCAAGTAAGTCTTCTCTCTGTAATGTATCCTTGAGGTGCTGGATTCTTGTACATATTGATGTGGTTCTGGGACATAATATTGATTTAATCATAATTATTAAATTATTAAGTCAGATTGGGAAAACAGGCCAATTCTATACTCCTCTATGTGTTCATTCCTAAATAGGAAGACCTGAGAATKTTTATTTGCAATTGCCCTCTTTGCACTGCACTTATTCAGAAACCATTTTAAGATGGAGCACAGAAAGCTGGATTGCTTAATCATGAGCTAGTACATATTCAGCTAACAGTGGGCTCTAAGGAGYACATCAAAGCATTGTACTTCAGCTACATTAAATACATGTAAATGCCTAAAATATTGAAAGGCAAATGTGACAGAAGTGGCTTTATATTAGTTTACAGCTTATAGCCTATCCCTGCTGTTATCCATCAGGCCTACATAGATCCCTTATCCACTCTATAGTAAGGGTTGCAATGTCATCTCATGGTGAAAAGAATTTTTTTTCCCAAAGGATGAATTCTCAGRCTTCTCAGCAACACATACATTTAACTATGACTGCCATCACTGGAGGCAGAACAGGTTTCGCCCTTTTCTTTGTTCCAGAAGAGGCAGGCGAGTGGATTTCTCTTTTTCCTGGTTTCACTTAATGTTGACATGCACTGGTATGACACACATACCAGTAACAGCGAATTAGTGACACCACAGCAATTTCTGTCCCACAGAAAATTAATCTAGCAGTCAAATCATACTTTATTGCTCTGTTTTCCTTCTCTTGTTATACCACCCTGTCTCTCACCTTCTAGCTGGCTATACTTCTCTGAAAGGAATTAAGTTGGAAAAATTTTTAATCAACAGGACTGCAGTGGTTTTGGTGAAATTCCCCTCTCCCCCAACCTTTACCTTCTATCCATAGAAACCACTTTAAAAGTTCAAGACATTTTTATACATGATTCTGACAGCAGATTCTTCATTGATTTCTGAGGATGATCGAGCCAAGAATGGCAATGCAACAAGCACCTTAAGAACTTTTACTAGGTTCTAATTGAGACACTGTTTGTCAGATTTCCCTCCTGTAGTTTTCTGTTCAGTTCTATAATGCAGATCAATACCATCCAAAGTTATTCTGGGTGAACAAAAATTGGTGAATGTATCCAGCTGTGGGGCTTGATTAGATTTTCATTTCAGTTGTATAAATCAGAGTAACTCCACGTAAGGCAAGGAAATCTCAGTACTCTCAAATGGTGTAATCTCAGATGTAAAACCGGAATCAAATTCCATTTTTCTACTTTTTCCACAGGCAGTGTTACATCCCAATCCTACATCAGAAGACTAAACTCCTTTACATGTAAACACAGAATTGTGCAATTACTAATTATAAACTAATAGAGTATTTAGACAGAGAGGAATATGCTCTTAACATCCACAGTCAAGAAAGATAATTGGAGATGCTGCCTGAAAGAATATCAGCCTCTGTGACTCAGATATCAGTGCATAATTCCTGTTAAAAGAAAGGTATATTTTCTCAAGAAATGCTGATTGCAGACATAAATTAGCTCAAACAAAAGGCAGGCTGGACGATGAAKCATGGCTGGAATATGTTGATTTTATTTTTTGAGTAACATAATGTGTTCCTGCAGTTTATTCTTATGCCCATTCTGCTTTCAAAAATATAAACCAGGTRTCAAGCTTAGTTTCAATATTATATAGGCAAGATAAAAAAGTCTATTTTCTGCACTGCAATGGAAATAAAGTAGCAGTGTCATGCAGGCTCCTGCCTATGTGCTTACACACCTCAGTATGAAAGGATACTTCCATGAGCACAGCATTTCTCCTAAAGTACATAATYTGCTAAATCTCACTGCAACTATTTGCATAAGAAATCCTTTATGGGAGTGAAGTAGCCTGATCGGTCCACATAGAGCACTTTTCTTCATTGTTGCACAGAAAGTGCAATGAAGTCAGAGAGAGCACAGGGGAAAAACCCTCAGACACCACAGCAGTAGTGAAAAAAGATGATATACCTGAATGGAAACAAACAACAATTTCCCAYCCTTCCCATGCACACAGAGTTTATCACACCAATATTTACTAGGTTAAGCAGAACAGAACAATGTTTAGATGGAAGCAACCCTGTATTTTCCTTATTGAAAAAAATACTGCAATAAAGCTCAGAACAAAAAAAATGTTGGAGCAGTCACAGAAAATGCCCATCACTGCTGGGCATTATTATTCCTTCTCTCCTGAGGTCTTAATCTAAAATGTGCCTTTTTTTTTTCTTTTTCTTTTTTTTTTTTTTTTCTATTTAACAACTGGAGATATATAAATGCAARGGGAGGAGGKATGGAAGTTATAGGGGACAAYGTTCTAAGCATCTTAAAATATTTGCAACACACAAATCACAGTGACTAAATATACCCCAAGAGAGTAAAATCTTTCTCTCTCTCTTTTTTTTTTTCTTTCTGGCAAATCTCAGAGCATTCCAAATGTTAACTGACACAAGATTTGTCAGAAGCTGAGTTTTTTTCTCCTCTCTATGAAATTTATTTCTGCAAGCTACTGCCAGTAGAAAGATGCTTTTATGTGAGGCAAATTGCTCGAGTATGCTACTGGGGGATTTACTTTCTCTGTACCCCTAGTTTTATTTAAATGTCATAAAGAGCTGGCAAAACCCAATTACTACTGGCTCTGCAGAGTCCTCCTCCAGCTCACTTCTGTGATCTGCTGCTCTTTGTCCAGAGGGGCTTTAGTGCCGGCTCCATCTCTCCGGCAGTGGGGAGCCAGTGGCRCTCCAGCTGTAGGTGGCAGCAGCCCACAGCTCTTCTCTCTCRCAGCCTGGTGGAAGCCTAAAACCAGCCCAGGGACACAGAGCAGTGCTTTACTCAAGAGGCGGCAGAACAAAATATGGATAAGAAGGATTTTTCACAGCCAAGGATTGCAGGATTTTCCTGGCAAGGAAAAGCTTCTGACAAAGAAAAGTTTCTGAAGCACACATTTGCTTAAGATTTTGTTTGTTGGGGTTTTTTTGTTTTGTTTTGCTCCTTTTTTTTTTTCTTGAGAAAACTGTGCATACACAAGCTCTTAGGCAGTGTATAATTGTATAATCAAATGTCTACAGAGCATAAAGATGAGATTTGACACAAAAACAACGATTCTCATTTTGTATTCAATTTTATTTTTGTAAATTGGAGCATTCTGTGGTGAGTGGCCTTGGGATACTCTGTTTTTTTGGGTTTGTGGCTCAGGTTGCTGTGCTCTGGTCTAAGGTAAGCTAATTACACATGTACCTGGCTTTGCAGTGTAACTTGATAGAATACATATGCAATYAGTGTCAAGGATATGAGAAATATGTGTATATTGCCCAAGTTACTAAGAATACATATTATCAAGGCTAGCTGAAGAGAATGCTTGTCAATTTAAACATCCAGGAATTAGGAACTGTCCAATTCATACTAAAGAAAGCCCACCCAAAAATATGGGCAAAAACATACTGATAAACAAAATGAACATATATACATGTATAGCAATTCACCTATGAATTCACCTTATTAATATATTTTTCCTATATACATATTATAAAGATATAATAATACCCAACTGGTTTTGCTACTACTCAAATATTTACCCATAAAAAATTGATCCAAACTGAGGTTTAACTATCTTAGTAGGCAGAAAAAAAAAAAACATTTCAGTTACCATTTTTTCATATTCTGCATGTAGCAAGATTAGATCCTAACCACAAATGCCATCTTGTTCATATTAAATCAAAGCATTTTACCATCAGGGTACAGAACAAACATCCTTTCATTTTAAAACTGTTATAACTCCACATCTGCCCTTAAATCATCACCCTAGCTTTAAAAAACCTGATTGAGCACAAACAAGCAACTGTCCATAAATAAATTGTCCAGATATTGAATCCTGCTCCATCTCAGTATTGACTCTTGCCTTGCAGTAGCTTCTATGTAAGACATGCTCTCCTACAGATGRAATTAATTCATCCTGGCTATTAAGTGAAACACAGCAGGACCCAGAGAGCATTTGCTGATGCTGAAAACTGATGTTAGAATTCAGCCTTGAATTTTGAGCTGGCATAACTTCCACCTTATAAATCTGGACGCTGAGTCGCAGCACTTGTAAAGCTAATAAAATAAACTCCTGATTACTTTATCTTTTTCATTGCAGTTTAAGCATACATGCTAAAGTTACATTTCAATGTTAAAAATGTTTGTCCACTCAAAGAATTTTAATGTCTAACAATTAAATAGGTATCTCYGAAACATTTTGTCTACGTCATTGTTCTTGAAAGCAGGGAAATAGAAGGATACTAAAAGACTGCAGCAGCATTTTAAATATGAGTGGATACTTTTAACTTACTGTGAAACCAAATGCATGTTTATGTGTTGCATTCTTGCTCTATCATCCCTGAAAAGGTGACAAAGCAATGAGCTGTTTACTGTGTCCTGTGTCCCACTTCAACTRTGCTTCTATGGTTTAAGTGAATCTTAAGTAGGCGAATTTCACCCTGGGGAAGATGAGAGTGACTGAATCAAACACCTAGAGAAATGCATTAGGAAAAGGAAATGGTTTGTAACTCTTTTTCTGTGTATTCTTCAAGCTGGGGAGTGGTGGCATTTAGACCTTCTGCCTAATTTAGAGGTTTGGTACAATTCACCAGGGAGGTGATCTTTTTTGTGTATGTGGTTTTTTTTCCCCCTGGTTTGTTTGTTTAGATTTTGGGGTTTTTAAAATTTTTTTTAATAATAGGAGAATAGGGTTGTATTAGGCATGATCTAGGGGAAAAAAGAAATAATTAAATTTTCAGTTCTAAATGTATCATAAAATTTGGAGTAAAACCACCTTATATACTATGCGCCTGAAGGAGCAGAAGTGGAGATTCCAACCATTTGGCAAATTTTCACTTTAATTTCTCCATGAAATCTACTTGAACAAAAGCTAAAAAGAGTTTAAAAATGGTAATCACCTTTACAATACACATTTTATTTGTTAATGGTTCTTAACTGCAAATGATTTTCAGTTCAATTTACCCTAGGTTTTTCTAAACAGTTTGCTCTCTCCACTACATTAGTATTTTTTTCCAGATAGTGACTCTGATCCCTGTACCAATATCCTGAATACTAATGAATGCTAAAGAAAAAAATCTGGCTTGCACATAATGATAACATGATGAAAATGAGCTTAGCATGAATTTTGGGATTTAAATCAATCTCTGAATATTTTGGTAAGGTATGATGTCCATAATTAATCCCTGAAGGTATCCAGGAAAGTGCTTAAATCTGGGTTAATGAACTACCATGCTTAGTTTCYAACCTAGAAATAAAATGCACTATTTCTGGAAATGGTTTACAGAATGGAAAAATGGAGGAATTACTGGGCAAATCTGACAACTGAAATACAATCATGTTATATTAACATATTATATATATGTTATACTGCAAAAAGGAATAATTATTGGATATTATCCAGGCTACGGATTGTAGTCTTCACGTTGTATTTTAAGACTTGTGCTAAAAATGCTAACCATTTGTAACTCAAATCCCCTTGCTGTGAAGAATTTGTTTAGATTGAACATCTCTGTTACTGATGATGCACCACTCTAGCATATTTCTGTGTATTTACCTTTGTCTTTTCCAGACCCCATGATATGAATAATCTACAAGAAAAAAATTGAATTAAAGCTGTGAATAGGAGCCAGCAGTGTGCCTAGGAGGACAAAAAAGGCCAATGGAATCCTGGTCTGGACCAGCAACACTGGCCAGCAAGACCAGGACAGTGATTATCCCTCTTGGCACTGGTGAGGCTGCACCTTGAGCACTGTGTTCATTTCTGGGACCCTCCCTCAAAACAAGAAGGACATTGAGCTGCTGGAGTGTGTCCAGAAAAGGACAACYGAGCTGGTGAAGAGTTGGTCTAGAGAGTAAATCATAGGAGAAGCAGCTGTGGTAGCTGGGGTTGTTTATCCTGGAGAAATGGAGTCTCAGGGAGACCTTATCTCTCCCTACAACTCCCTGAAAGGAGGCTGCAGTCAGGTGGGGGTCAGCCTCATCTCACAGGTAGCAAGTGACAGGACAAGAGGAGGTGGCCCTAAGCTATGTCAGGAGAGGTTCAAGTTGGACATCAGGTGTAGCAATCCATCTGGTTTACAGCTGGATATAATGAGTCTGATCATAACAGTCCTAATTCTGTTGACCTGGCTTGTTCTAGAAGTCCTTAGGGGAATAAAGACCACAGCTTCCCCACCTAAGCCCTAGATGCAGACACACCACTGGCCAGAGATCTGGGAGGTGCAGAGATTTCCAGCCAAGAGGCTTCCCAATCCCGGGAAATTCAAACTGGCTATAAAAAGGAGCTTGGAACAATTAAGAGGTTACTGGCTGTTGCCCAGGACTCMGAAGAGGTCTGTGTTGTGTGTCTGTCTCCACCCACGGACCCTGTGTTACAATCAGGAAGAATTTCTTTACTGAAAGGGTGGCCAAGCACTGGARCAGACAGCCCAGGGAAGTGGTAGAGTCACCATCTCTGGCAGGGCTTAGGAAATAAYTGGAGATGGCACTTRGTTCTGTGATCTAGTYGTCAAGGTGGAAATTAGTAAAAAGTTGGACTAGATAATCTTGGAGGTCTTTTCCAACCTTATCATTCTAATTGCTATGATTGTCTCTGAGAAATATAGACAAAAGTATTTTATTTACAGGACAGCACTCACACATCTTGAACAAATGCTTTCATTTATATTTCATTAATAGAATTCACTCCCAGTTCATGTATCTTTTTGGGATTTTACCTATTTTCTTGGTGTCCTCATCTTTGCAATTGGGGTGAGATATAAAATTTAAAAAAAATTACCCTTAGCCCCCTCACCAAAAATATATTGTAAAACTCAAAAKTATTATGAAGACAGGATGATTTTGGAGAAAGGAACAATACATACAGCACATCTATAGTGAGCATATAATTTGTTTGAGAGCATATGTATCCACATGTGTTTGTGCTTGTTTTCACACAGATATTTATCTCACTTTGCAAATTCCTCATGATTACACTAAAACTCATGACATGGTGACTAATGAAACTYCACATCCTATTAGTAGCTTCAAAAGCTGTTTGGAAACAGAAAAGTTTGTTGATTCTTTGAGTTGACTYTTCAGAGCTTCTGAAACTGAAGGCTTACACATCCTTCTGCAATCCTGAGAAAATTTGCWGGGGAATGTAGAAAGAGAACTCAAATGTAAATAACAGTGATCTAAGTGATCAGTGATAAYAGTGATGTAAGTCAATGACTAGTGCTGAACCAGRACAGRGGTGGCTCTTCCACACTTAGTTGACGTGAGGGTTCCTGAATGTTCCTCCCAACAAAGCGAGCCTTGCTGCCAAGCTCCTCCTCAATTCYCAGTAGCTGGTTGTACTTGGCCAGATGCTCAGATGGTCATGGGCCACCAGTTTTGATCTGAGCATCTGGCCAAGCAGAAACCCACTACTAAATCAGTAATGAAAGTGTCTTCTGTCTCTCCAGAGTGATGACTCACCATCACACCTCAGCCTTTGGACTGGGCCAGCTTGCTAGAGGAGCCCTTATGACTGGCAGTTTCAATAACTGTTTAAAACACAACTTCTGGCTCTGAGTAACTGGTTTTCCTTCCGGGATTTTCACCTTGGGGAATTCCTGAGGTGCTCACTTCCTCTGGATTTTTTAAAACTTAATCTCATTTCTATTACAACCTATTCAAAGTATTCATGARTGTGAAAACCTGCTAGCACATATGTGTTCTTTATGTACACAGCAAAGTGAAGTATTCATTAAAGTACTCTACATATTCACAGATATTGAAGCGTTCTAGGTACAGACTTGAGTAGGATGTCCAAAAACTCATATGACATCATATAGATGAAATATATATATATCCCATATTGTCATCATGATAATGACATCAGTTTTCAAGGTGCAGTGGTGTAGTGATTTGTATTGTTCCACAACTAGTCTACCACAATGCTAGATGTCTCCACTAATTATGGAGGAAACTAATGACCTTGTTCGGACCTGTTCTACTGCGAAGTAATCTGAGGAGGTCCTGGTAAAGGACGAGGATTTTTTGTTGTTCTAGGTTCTGGGGTCCTTTTACCTTCCTATTTCCAAAGACAGAGATTTCAGAAAATCAGTCTAAAAAAGTGGTTGTTTCAAACATATTTTTTTTCCAAGACATTCTTTCCTGAAGAGGGATGTACTGATTTTCTAGCAGAACACCAGGTAATTCTGAAATCTCTGGATACTTTGAGAGTAAAATAACATATTGATCTTCTATGTTCCCCTTCACTTTGGARTAATACACAACTCCAATAAGTCTTCCCTAGTAAAAAAACAAAAAGTCCCTCCTTCACAACATGCAAGATTAATATACAATCAGGTGTAACTGGARCCAGTTGTGAGGAAGAGTGTATAAGCACCTCAGGTATTGGCCTATTCCAAAGTGCAGTGAGAAAAAAGTGAGGTATTAGTGAGGTTACCTTTGCCTTTTAATAGTCAGCTGGACACTTACGGATCTTTTGGCAGAATGTYTCCTCTACTTGTGTCTTTCTTCTTCTTAAAAGCTGTCTTTTAGCTAGGTTTGGCTACTTAAAAGACACCTAATCTAAATTCATTATATGCATACACATGGAGCATGAAATTCCCATGACTATTGTGGTAATAGTGTATAAATACAGTACTTGTATTTATCTTTTCAGATGATCAAAATTTGGCAGTTTTTATTAAATCCATAAACACATAGTTTCCTATTAAAAAAATCCCATTTTTTATATTTCTTAAAGGCAAGCTTAAATAAGTGCTTTCTGAGAAAGAAATAAAGTACAAAATAAATTGGGTTGTCTTGATAACCTTCTATATCAAGATGATACTTTATATCCAGACTTCTCAAATTCTGTTTGAATACTAAGCATGTTTCTCGACACTAACAAGATACCAGAGGCAAAGAAACTTTCTCTAAAGCATAATCAAAGCCTTTTYTCTTATGTGACCTCTGATAAGCTTCATTGTTTTCTTTCAATGATAAGCTTCCAAAGAAGGTTTCAGAATAATTAAGTCCTAACCCATTCAACCTTCCTCAACCACACTAGTGGTACTCTGTTATGTAATTTTCAATGCTTGAAGTGTAGAAATCTATAACTAGTAAGTAGGTGTGTATGTTAGGTTAGTAGCAAAGGAAGAAATGTTCTGATGTGTATTAGACACCACAGATTGTCTGGTGGTTTGACCACTTCCCTGGGCAGTGTGTTCCAATATATAAATTTTTGGTTATTATTTTCCCCTTAATATCCAATCTAAATCTCCCCTGCTGTAACCTGAGGCCATTTCCTCTAGTTCTGTCACTTATTACTTGGGAGAAGAGGGAAACACCTTGTCACAACCTAATTTCATGTTGTTGTAGAGAGCGATAAAGTCCCCACTGAGACTAATTTTCTCCTGGCTGGACAACTCCACCTCCACTGCCCTTCTCTGGATACACCCCAGCACCTCAGAGTCTTATAATGAGGGCTTAAGACTGAACAGAGGATTTGAGGTGCAGCCTCACCAGTGCCTGAGAAAGAAATAAAGTACTGGGGTGTGGATGGCCAGGCTCAGGCCTGTTGGCCCAACTCAGGATGCCGCAGCTTTCCCGGAGCGAGAGGTCTCACAAGAGACAGCTTCTCCAGAGTCTTGGGCAATCCCTTGGCTACTGGACTGCCCTGCAAAGGCAGAACCTGTGAGTGATTCAGCTCAGTGATTCAGCAGTGATTTCAGCTTTGCCTTGCAGGGTTCTTCCAGGCTGACTCAGAGACAGAGAGACAGGAGCATCGTGTGGCTGTTCCACAGGGATAGCTTTATTGTCCAGCCCCTGAGAAGGGTGGCCAGGGATGACAGCTCCCTCCTGAACTGGGGAGAAGCTGGGGTATTTATGGGGGAAGGTGAGGGTAGTACCAGAGGAGAAAAACCAATGGGTTACAAAGAATCTACTTGTGTGCATTAGAGCATCATGGGTGTGAGCACTGGAGTGTCACCGTGACCAGCGAGGACATTCTTATCTAAAGGTATCTCTCCTGGAGAGGTGAGAGGAGCTTATTGAATTCCACTAAACATCCCTCCAAAGCAGGGGCCTGACTGGCCTTCCTGCCTCTACACAGAGTTCAATCACAGCCCTAGGCCTGCTGGCCATAGTGCTGCTGATACAGGCCAGGATGCCTCTAGCCCTSTTGGCCACCTGGGCACACACTGGCTCATGCTCAGCTGCTGTCAGCCAGCATCCCCAGGGCTYTCCTGCTGAGCAGCTTTCCAGCCACTCTGCCCCCAGCCTGCATGGGGTTGTTGTGACCCAAGTGCTGGACCTGACTCTTGYTGTTATTGAACAAGAGCTGGCCCATAGATCCAGCCTGTCCTGGTGCCTCCACACAGCCTTCATGACTTCAGCAGAGCAACACTCCCACCCAACTTGAAGCTGTCTGCAAATTTATTGAGGGTGCACATGATYCCCTCATCCAGATCATCAATACAGATATTAAACAGGACTGAGCCCAACACCTGGGGAGCCTCACTAGTGACTGGCTGACAGCTGAGTGTAACTCTGTTCACCACCACTCCCTGAGCTTGGATCCTCAGAAAAACTTATACTGAAAGGATTATCTGTGTGGAATTTTGGAAAAACATTAGTACAATGAATAGGAGACACTAATAATTTTTCATACATATACTAAGTGATACACCTTATAGCAAACAGTTTGAGTTCTRCTCTTTGTCAGGATTCATTGTGAAATGAAATGCTTCCTTAGAATCTTCACACTACTTCTCCAATTGGAGAAATTTGTATGAATAGTATAGTTTTGAGTATTTCTATTTATGCTTAAACATCTCACTTGCCTCAGAAAAAGTATTCAATTAATTTTGCTGCTATGCTGCATTTTAAAGCTTAAAAATAGATACTCCTTCTGGAATTAAAACTATCAGAAATTCTGTTTAGGCTGTAATTTGCAGAAATAATGTTACATAGTATTTCTAGGCATTCAGTCAAAAACATTCTGAGATGACTGGTATAGTAATGGCATTTACTGGTATTTCAATACCCACACTAAAATTTTAGCAATGGTAGCTTCACTGATTTAACTAAAATTCAATGGAGATGATGTATATTATGATGTGTAAAAAATTTTGTGCACAGCTTRCACATTATCTAAATAGGCATTTAAAACCTTATTTATTTTGGATTCTTGATTTTCTTACATGCACTGTTTTCAGTGTGCCACTTTTCACACTGATTGAATACTAAATCTGTGGATCTGAGAACATAAAAAATTGATTTTCCCACAAACATTTTTGACAGAATTGCCACAATACTGCCTAAATTAGAAGCAGAATGCTTTATGGTTTGAATATCACKTTTTCTAACTTGCTTGTTTTGATTATTTTTCAATTGCCAGAATGCGTTATTACAACAATATTTCTAAGAAAAAATTATGTTCTGAAGCAAACAAATTCTGAAGAGAGTACCTCATTTTAATCACTAGTGAAGAAGGTCCATATTTTAAAAATGTTTACTTAAAAAGAACAACAGTTCAATATTAGTATACCMAATAAATTTTATGCTATGTCCCCATACATTATCTTCATAAAATTTCCTGAGGTCTTACAGATGTTTGGTTTTAAATCTAAAGCATCATCACTTAATGCTGTCAGCCTAATGGAACATGGCTTTGATTTCTTTGTCAAATCTTTCCTCCATACTACTATAATTTGAGGAATATAAGAAGCTAAATATGATAAATATGATAAAATGGGAATCTCTTTCTGAAGCCAAAAGTGAGACACACCTTGTTCAATTAATTAAGTATTGAAACAGATATCCTAACAAAACTGTAGATTAGAACAATTTACCATCATCTTCAAAGGCTAGAAGGCATTAAATTTYAGTTTTCTGTTCTGATTTAAGGAAAACTAATGTAGGAGAAATGCAGATTTTTATTCAGAAAAAAATTATGCAGAGTTTTTAAATGGGACTTAAGCCGAATTAATTCCTTCTGCCAGAAAGGTCATTTTAGGTAAATGAATTCTCTACCTATTARTACTTAGTGCTAGGAAAATTAGTCATTAAATGTTCTCTTTTGCTTATTTGCTTATTTCTTGTGAGAATATGATGCAACAAACACACATCCAACAGGATTTTGGCCATTMTAGAACCCTMTTTTRTTCTGTAAAGTTTTTGTTTGCTTGYTTGTTTGTTTGGTTTTTTYAATAAGAGTAGCATAAATTTTCCAAAGATCTTAAGGGTTGAACAATCTTTCTTCCAGAAAAAGAGAACACAGCTTGGAAATAAATTAATTCTTTTCTTCTCCAAAATCAAATTCGAAGTAGGCAATAGAAAAACAATAGATTCCCAAATGTGAGTCTCTTTCATAAGTACCAAAGTCCCACTAAAATATCTAATGTCATTAAAAGAACAGGACCCCAAAAAATCAAGTCCCTGATGTACTCCTCCTCAATAATGGTGCTCAATAAGCATGAATAATAATAATCATCATCATTATCAATCATCATCATCATCATGACAACATCATGACAACTACAGCAGTTTCTGTAGTTGTAAAATATAAGCAACTTTGGTATTGAGAGATCTGCCTGAAAAACACCCCTTTAAAAGGAAGGAGGTTATCTTCATACAAATCAGCACTGCACAAGTGCAATAGTTGTAAATTCTTCAAAGGTAAGAGAATAAACAACTCCCATCTGGAAATTTTCTTCATTTGAACATCAACTAAGACGAAATATAATCCCTTTGGTTTATCTTTCTTCAAAACCTGAATACAGTGGAACTTAAAATGTTAGTTCTAAACTTAATATGGACATTAGTGATGATGCTAACAAGGATTTAAATTTGTAAAAAACCCAATGAACTGATGYTCTAGATAATATGTTGGTCTGAGTGTCTTAGTCTACAAAACACATCTATAAAAAGTTTCTTGATACATGATCAATTCCGTTATTTTTGACTAGCTGCTACATTTCTTACCCCGAAACACCTACATCTAAAGCAATGAGAGAAAATCCATGAGCAATTCKAAATTTTTGACCTGCAATACTCCTGCTAGTTTAGGAGAAATGTTTCAGTGTTCTTAGTTTGAAGCTGGAAGCAGACTGCAGCTCTGTGCTAAAAATGTGAGAAAATAAATTAATAAAGCATACAAGATTATGTTTTGATTAATGTCTTCAGCTGAAACCYGTCACAAGGAGCAATTTTGGCTCATGGGCACAAGCAAGCATTTTTGGCATGTGGCTGGGAAAGGATAAAGAGGACTAGCCTTTAAAATGAGAAAAAAAAAAAGATGTAAAAAATGTTGAAAAGAACATTTTGGTGTTTCAAGGTCTACAGTTTAAGCTCTTTCTTTTTTCTCCTAAAAATTCACATTCATAATTACTCTTTCTACTGTTTAATTAATATTCAGGATATGTACTAAAAGGACACCACAAAATTTGTTAATTCACTTCATCTGGTCTCCCCAGTATCTAYATCATAAAATAGTCTATCACTTAACCAAGTTCAACCAAAAAATTATCTTGGACTTACAAGCTAACCTAACCTTGAACTCATTATCTATTTCTCTGAAAGTCATTTAAAATCTTATCAGATGAACTTCAGAAAAGAGTTTGGATAGAAATTTTCATTTAGTGATCTGTTCTTAAAGGCTTAAGGGGRAATTGCATGATTTCTCAGAATGCAGAAAACAGACAATTTCTGAATTTAAATATTTTCTATTTATARCTAAAAAGGTACTATTCAAATAAGACTTAYATGTCTAAGAAGGTATCTCTTACATTGTCGGAAGATGAAAATTGGAAATTTATATTCCTCRTAGTTTTTGTTGATTACAGCATACATGGCAGTCAAAATCTGAAGGTCTCTCTCTATTGAAATTTATTGTTAATTGAGTTTGATTTTTCAGTCTTGGTTAATTGATTAACATTAATGGACCCATCTGCTGCATCAATACAGGGGAATAACAACAGTAAGAATAATCACTGTGAGAATAGTTTGAGACACTGTAAACATGATTGTTTGTGGGAGCAATTAACTTTGAGATTGTGCTCTACACTATAAAAGCTAAGCTTGTGTATGTTTACATWTTTGAGTCTTTATAATATTTAAAACAAATGCATTAATCAACTGCTACTAGTGTAGTAGCTGACATAATTGTCAAATCATTGGTGAGGTAATTCTGTGAGTTTATTTCCCACACACAGATGTGTCTTCTTAATTAACACTAAGCTTGGTTTGCAACATCTGCCTCATATGATCAGGGAGCCACACAGAATATTAAGTGTTTCTTAGGTTAATCTTTCCATGCCCGTTTCAAACACGTACAATGATCTTTGTATTCTGCAGAATTATGTGGGTTCAAACCCTTAAATTTACAGAACAGTTGTCATTTTTCTGTCYCTGAAATTAACCAGTCTGGAATTCTAAGTTAGTATAAATTTAAAGTGCAATAAAAGAGCCAGGGAACTTGAAAAACTGCATTTCAAAGTAGAGCATTTACGTAGGAGACTGTTTTAGTTTTAATCTAATACGTTGTGACTACATACAGAATTCAAAATTTAGATTTCTACTGAAGCATGCATATTATGCAACATGTGTTTAA
The DNA here is from genome assembly GCA_902810485.1 of Alauda arvensis. Classification (NCBI taxonomy): domain Eukaryota; kingdom Metazoa; phylum Chordata; class Aves; order Passeriformes; family Alaudidae; genus Alauda; species Alauda arvensis. The sequence goes on along the minus strand of CADDXX010000137.1, from coordinate 64,229 downwards.
ATACTSTTGAAACCAATGGTCTTTGTTCTATWGTGCAGGCTTTGGCTGGGRTRGAGTTAATACTGTACACAGTAGCTGGCTGATKTGGGGCTGTGTTTCACCTTTGAACACTGGGTTGATAACACAGTCAAAGCCTTTCTGCTCCTCAGCCCAYCACACCAGCACAGAGGCTGGGGCAGCACGAGGAGTTGAAAGGAGACACAGGCAGGACAGCTGACCCAAGTATCTCCCAGACCATATGGCATCATGCTCAGTGTATCAAGCAGGGGACAAGAAAGAGGAAGTGAGCCACATTTCGAGTTACRTTGTCTGCTTTCCCAAGTCACCATGACACACACTGAAGCTCTGTTTCTCTGTCACCATGGCCCCGCCTAGACAATTTAGGGCTGTGTCTGGCTCTTGTTCCCATTTCTGAACTTGATCCTGATCCCTTGTCAGTGGACTGATGTCCCAGTCCTGCCTCAGCATTTCACTATACCCAGGGGTATCCCCATGTCCAAGGGCTGGGTCTGTCCTGATGTCCCACCTGGTGTCAAGCCCTGCCTCCCSTGCTGACAAGCCTCAGGGGAGCACCTGAAATCACCAATGACCAGAACTCCATCCTGAAGTTTTGTGTCTGAAAACTAGGTACATTCTAATCCTTGTCTTTTTCTACTAAAATGACAAAGAATTTTTTCCCTTTCAAATAAATTTCTTTGCATAATCATTGCAATTAATAGGCTGAATACTACAGTATTTTTRTACTCTGATGATGAGAAAAGTAACTTTCTTTTAAGAACTGGAACTGTAAAAAACATTTGTTAAAAAACACACCTGTCCACACTCAGCAATAAACATTGATAAATTCCAATCTTCCTTAAAAAACATGGCAGAGATATTAGCTATGCAATACTTCATGGTCTTTCAGAAGCAAACCCAGTAAATAGTTGCCAAGCACCTGAAGAATAAAATGCAATGAAAAATAAATTATTTTTCTTCTTGCCACCAAGCAGTGCAATTGAAACATGTGGCAAAAATCTTGCTATGACCTCAGATAATTCCCTCATCACTTGGGTCAATCCTATCAGGTTCAGTTGATTTAAAAGTTCTCTAATCTGATTCTCATCCATCAAGTGTAAATCTTCCTTTCTTCAGACTTTCTCCTACAGGAGAGGAATAGGATTCCTGGAGCTCAGTTATCAATAAAGACTAAGGCAAAGAAAGCAGTTCAGTCTTTCCTGAATCCTTTGTCGCCAGAATTTTTCCCCATTCAGCAGCAGGMCTACATTTTCCTAGGTCTTCCTTTTGCTGCTAGTATCATTATATAAGCTTTTGGTTTTGCCCTGCATGTCCCTGCCAGAATAATCTCCAGATGGGCTTAGGCTTGTTCCATATCTATGTAGTTGGATTTTTGTCTCTACCCTGCCCAGATCCCATGGCCATGTATCTATCTCTTGTATAACTCCTTATAATGTTTGCGTTTTGTCAGAAACATGTTATTAATCTATTCAGGCTTGCAGACAGTTGATTTCCTGCTTATTAGGATGAATCATTCTTGGGTTTGGAGGAGGTGGTCCCTGAAAATCAGTTGGCTGTTGTAGAAAATCAGGAAAACTGTGCTACTACACAGCCACTGATCCCTAGTTTGCACATGCCCAGTCTTCCATGATGCCTCTGGACAGAAGAGAAGTGATCTATTTCAAAACAAAAGCATTCTGAAAAGGGCCCAGGCCAGCAGTTGGAAAGCAGAAAGGCAGGAAACAAATCCAATCCTCATGAATTATTCAGGACAAATTCAAATGAAACAGCATAATGGCAGCTGACAGGCCAAGCAGTAGAATGGCAGAGATACAGTAAAGACCAGCAGAGAAAACACAGACTCGTTACTCCAAAGTACACACTCAGCTTCACCAGACTGCTAGGTAAATTGTATGTTTTCATTAAATTGCCTTGCTTTCATTTGTGCTCYAGTCAAACAAGACTTAGAGATCAAAGACCTGTTTGGTATTCTTTGTGTGTTCATATCAATCAAGAGATGCAGAGAAATCCCTCCAAAATTTGTTCAAGATCTCTTCAATCTAAGAAACACAGAGTGGACCAGAACATCAAAAGGACTTTAGACTGTTTGTTCAGCATTTGCCTTGAAATGAAGTACAATTTTATAAAAATTTGGCAGCTACTTCACAAATTCTATCATTTCTAAACAGAAATGCGTTTCTAAATGCTGCGTTCCTTGGATAATGATCAAGTTGCTATGGCTTAAAAAGTTACTGTGCTCCTACTGAACCATCATTCAGTGGAACCATCATCYTCTGTTCTTTCATGTCTCTTACAGACTCCATTTCCTTTTTCAGCATGATRTACCTTAACCTGCAAAGGTTCTTTGACAATACCTTTTCACATATGCTGAAGGTGAACCAAAAGTCACTTGTTAGTGTTTTCATAGCATGATGATGAACATTTGCACCCAGGAACACATCATGCAGATGTGTGAGGGTACATGGCTGAGTAAGATATGGAGCTGTTAGGCAAAAGAATGACATCTTATGTGCCTTCTGTCCAAACTGTTTGTACAAAGGTTCAGATTTAGCATTGTAGCAGTACTGATCTGGTTGGTTGCAAAGGAATTCTGGCTTCAACAAACTATATATTCTGGGTGGACAATATAATTATATTTTATAYCACTTTTCATAGAAGCAAATAAAGTATAACATCTCTGTGGCTGGCATGAAGATACCACATTTTCTATTTGAAATTATCAGGACAAAAGATTGGTGATTATGTCATTACAGAGAAAAATTATAGTAATTTTTCATTAGAATGAGTGGTAAAATGGGTAAAGAAATACCTCTTACCTAGTGCAGGTTCCACCATTGTGACATGGATGAAAATCACATATYGGAACATTGCAGTTCTCAACATTCCTTCCTTCAAGAGCCTCATCTATGATGAACAACTCTTTGTGGTTAACTTGAAAATCTCTAATGCATCCTTTATAGCCATATATCTGCCCAGCACATCGATGAACCTCCTCATGAACAGGAACATTTCCAAGGAAGATTGATCCAAAGGTGATCTGCAGAAACAAAGAGACTCATCAGAAAAAATGTGATTTCTGATGTTATTGTAAACAATGAAAGAATAATAGATACTGATAAAGGAAATAACCATTATTTGAAGATGACCAAAAACTCTAATAATTTCTGAAGAGATTGTTGTTTTAAATTTTATTCTCATTTTTTATTTTTTTTTAAATAATCCTTACAAAGATGGCAGTTTAATGTGTTTTCATATTTTCAATATGTAAGACAACGTACATCCCATGAAACAGAAACTGGAATTCMCAACCCTAAACACAGTGAACACAGTAAGTTTTTTGCATAGATGGCCTCATCCTATATGATGAGTTGCATATTCATGAAGTTTGGTGCAGGAACACAGGAGAAGCTGTGAACTTGAAGACATTCCCTTTAGGACCTGGGACCTATGGGACCTCAAGATAAGGGGAATACAGAAAAAAGATCTTAGTTTTTTTATGAATGACAGAAAACAGACTGCTATAAGAAGCCCAAGGGAAAAAAACAAGAAGGATCTTTTAAAATTTTCAAAAGCCTAGAACATCCTTATAAAGGTGCAAAGAAACAACCACAACTTTTTCACACAGGGGCTGACCAAATCATGGTGGTGTTAGCTACGGTAATTCTTTTATTGCCTGGCCTAGGATTCAAGCCCTTAATCGTCACATATAAAGGATCTGTGAGTCATTTAACAATCCTCAAGCTAATTCCACTCCTCAAGCTAATTCCTGACTTTCTGGAATTCTGACATAGGACTTCATCATTCCTAAGTTCATTTGCCAAGTGCCTGCCAATCCTTAGGAATTGAAAAAAAAAAATAGTTGTATCAGACAGTGATGTATGTATTTGTACAATACTGTTAGTTCAGAAAGAGGGTGACACCTATCCCATTCAAGTCAAGCAGGAGTAAACCAATGGAGTCAGAAATATGTCAGAGCATATGTAAAATATGTGAGGAGGTAGATTATAGTGCAGAGGCCCTTCACTATCATATTCAGACACCTGTAAAGAAGTAGAAAAAGGAGGAAAAAAAAAATCCCATTGATTTATCTAGAATTCACAMATCCATATGATTTTTGCTTTGCTGTTTCCAGTATTGCTTTTGTCAGTCCTGGAGCTATGTTGCTGACAACTTCAAGTAAMATTTGGCGATACAATGAATGTGAATACTGTCAGATATTCTCCTACTTAGTGTCTTTCATTCTGAAGGGAAAAAGCGAAACACCTACTTCTTTTAGAGCATGGATAAAATTAAATCAGATTTTTCATATCAAAGGAATTCAAAGACCTTGGCTCTGCACTTGTTGAATTAATTTCAGATCACTTGACTTTAWCCCCTTTCAAACAAAACTATGAAACACTGCAGTGATAGACAAGATTTGTAAGCAGTGTTTGCAGACATTTTCTCTCTGCTTGTGAATCTCTTTCACGAATTAAGGAAAACATTGGACTGCATTGTAAAGTGTCTGTGATTAAGAACAGCATTTTTACCACTTCACTTGCAACACCATCTCCTTTATTATTTGGCTAATTTTACAAAAGCAGTAACTTTGGTAGCAGGTCCAGTGTATCACAGAACAAATTCAGTAGGTTTTGCTCAGTTTCTAGCACCACTGGATTTTACCATCATGTATTTGATGTCCAAGCTCATGTTGCTACACCATAACTACACATTCTTTCTATAAAGGTCCTGTTCTGAATTTAGCTGACTTAACCAGAATATATTTTAAGGAGGCACAASGAAACAATTCCTGTAAGTCTTGTTAAAAACATAAAAGGCTTAATATAGCATTATATCAATAACTTATGTAATACTCGTGTTTAAGTTTTCAAATACTAATTTGAAAATATCCTTACTCACTTTGAGCCTGAGTGGTAAAAAGGATTATCTTGGGCAATAGTGRGGAGTGATGAAATAAYACACRTGGCCAGAGTCAGAMTAAGCCACGTGGAGATTMCATCARGTTCTYTGAGGGGCCTGCCCTCTAGAGATGGCTTAATAATKSA
>CADDXX010000137.1:0-58966 GCA_902810485.1 Alauda arvensis | reverse complement strand
CCMAAWAGGARCWGTTACATTGTGAYAGACAGGGACAGAGACCTATCCAGGTCTCTGCCCTGGCACCGAGCCAACCATAGCTTGGAGAGTAGAGAACCTTCTAGGGCACTTTCCTTTTAAGTCTTACGKTAAAACTAAACATATTTTCCCTATAAAGAAAATATCTGCCTGGTCTAAACCTGCATTMCTACAGGGGAGATATTCATTAGTCCTCTTAGAGRTAAGAAATATCCTTTTTTCTTTCTTTGAYTGTGTACTTGGTCAATAGAGGTTCTGGGAGATTAGGAGCAGATCTGTAAAGTGCAATAGTTAGTCATGAGGGTATGACATTTATACTACATACCACACAAGGGAAGAAATTTTCTTACGAACCAGCAGTGCATACTGGGAAATGCACATCAAGATTAGCATCTCTAATAATAACTGGCCTGTCCTTCTAGTGAGCAAACTTATAAAGCAACCTGTCAATCACAGTTCAAATCCTTGTCTAAAAACATTTTAAATGTTTCATGCAGAAATAATCTTGTGATGAGAGAATGCATAAAAAAATAGGCAATAAAATGAAGACAAAGAATAACTGAAAAATTCAGGATTTGGGAAAGCTGGCCCCCTGTCCATTCAGAATGAATCTTCTGATGCTAGTTTCAAAATGAAGACAGATACTTTTACAATGCTATTCAGAAGCAAAGTCCTAGCAAAAATACTGACACCAGATTAAATCACAGAAAATTCATAATTGTCCTTCACTAGACAGTGTGGCTTGCAACTAAAAAGTAACTAGAAGTACTGTTTAATAATATCTGAATTGTTTGTAACAATCCCTTGGCCTTAGGTAAATGACACTGTTAATATAATTTTTTTTAACTCTCGTAGCATCTGTATCCTTTTTATGGACTTTGTGCAGCAGGACWGAAAGCTTCAGAGTCAAATAAACTAAGAAATTAATGGGTATGTTGTKGTTGCTGAATGTGAAAAGACCTATTAGAAAGAAACCAAGTAAGCATAATGATATCTGAAAAGGAATTGCATAACCTCCTTGAGAAGAAGCTAGAGTATACCTATTCTCCTTCAAAAATAATTGTGGTGCATATGCTGATGAAATGTTCAAAGCAAACAGCTATTTTTTGATGTTTTGCAGACTCACCTGAGAGACACGATGTGAGAAAGAAAGTCTGTGCTGTACAGGAGGGTTTCCATCTGCAGCCACTTCAATCATGCAGTAACCTTCAGGACTGCCCACAGGCAACATGTAGCTGTAAGGAAACAGAAGATCCCATTGCTGTTTATCCTGTTGGTCACGGAGTATTCAAGCCTTACATAGCAAAGTAAAGGTGAAAGAGATGTTTCTGCTTCCATAAAGGATGAAAATCTTTGGACACTACTAATTYTAGTTTCATGGCAATTGAACTACCCAGGAGAAAAAGAATGTAAATTTCATCCACTAATGTTCGTCTTCTGTTTGCTTTCTTACTATTCTTGACTAGTATCTTGAAATATATACAGAGAAGAGATGAAAAATATTTTTAGCTATTTAAGTGGGTATTGATAAATTTTAAGTGCTAACTGTGGTTGACATACAGTCTCCSTAGTATAGAGGATTGTTGGACAAGTGACATCAATGTTGAATGATGCTGAACAGCCTGGGTTGAAATTTCCTTTTCCTACAGAGGGAACAGAAATGGAATAAGAAATGAAAGGCTGCATACCTCTTAGCAGAAAAATTACACTGCGATGYTGCTATCACTAAAGTGTGTTAGTGCAAACTCTGATATTGAGCCTCAGAGATAAAGAAGAATGTAAGGTAAAGGGAATTTTTGAAGTAAATACTAGCAAACGTTCAATAGAACACTGAGAATTCTTCAGTTTGATGAGGTCTGATAAAATGTTATTATAACATTATCAGCAATAAAAATTCAATAAGAAAAAGAATGATTTTCAAAACCACTGGTTTTATATTTAGAAAGGAAATTTACATAAACATCATGGCAGCAAATGCAGAATCGTACAATAGTAGTTGACAGATTCTTAAGAACTGACCTCTTCAATTTCTGTAGAAATGCTTTCCAATTCAATTTTCATGTGCTGTAAAAGAGAATGTGATTGGGAAGCATGTTAAGTTTTACTGACTACATGTACTCTGCACAGGAAACTCTGCTCAGCCAAGTCATCATAATTAGGTTTCTGGGGTATGGCTTCTAAAAACAACAAGGTTACATTTTTAATGGAATATTTCACAAATGTTACACAGGCAACTTTAAAACTGTTTCTGAAAAAAATGAATGTATTTATATGAACTRCCAATTTTTCCATTTCTTTTAGCTGAACAAATGGTAAAGGACAATAATAGGAATTTCATAAATTGTTTTTTGTTGGGATAGATTAATTTTTATGTTAGGCCATACASATATGAAAGATTTAAAATATTTTAAAGCCCACTGCAATCTGTACACTAGAAGCATACATTACTAATCATATAAATTACTTCAGCATTGGCAAGGACAGATTTACTCCTGGCAAAAACACACCAAGATGTACCATAGTCTCAAATGGTACCTTTCTGTATATCACCACCTGGTTGGTTGTATGCAGCTTCCATGGCATGATTTATTCCAGGTTATGCCTTGAGCTTTGTGTCTCTGCTACTGTGTCTAAAGTCGTGCTATTTCAGCCTCCTGTCTGTAGATTCATCATGATATTTAGAGTCTCAGTTTTCACCTCTGAGGTTGCTGGGAACATTGCATTGACATAAATGGATATASTATTGGGCCCCTAATGAATATTTATAAATTCACTGCAGTGGAGTGATTTCTGAGTAAGAAGCACAAACCCAGTGCATTTACTAACTCATTGTACAGYCAGTACATCCACTTCAGCAGCTGATGCTCACACATTAATAAATCCCACCTTTCAATGGTTATATCAGTACTGGTTCACAGCTAAATCAGTCAATACTAATTCATTGACTTTTCACTGTACTCTGATGCATGGGGGCTGAAAGGTGTTAAATTATTTCCACCTTGTAAGTATGTAACACTTTTCTTATTTTTGAATCTTTCTTTAAAAGTCTGAGATATTTGAATGGCATTTTCTATTACCACCTTCTGAAATGTGATCTAGACCCCTATACTATTCCAATGAGTTTGAAAAATGTTCATTTTMATTTCTAATTTTAGGTGAAAAAGAGTCATGTTGTTAAGGCATTTTGAACKGCATTCTTTTTTGAAAAGTCTAAAGTTAGCATAATATTTTGATTTTGAATATAGGGAGCCAGAAGCAGTGCCTGYTGTTCTGAAGACTATCTGAGTTGCACTATTTCATTATAAATTATGAAAGCAGTAAACAGAAGTTTCTCCTTAATAAACAATGAGTATATTGACAGATAGTTGGTGATCTCCTTTTTACTTGAAATAAGGACAATTTTGRAGAAAATACTTCCATTATCGTGTTTTCCAACCAATTCTTGAAATGCAAAATATTCTTTGAATTTGATTTATTATTCCTATTTATATTTCAGCTGCTGGGAATTATCTCAGTAAATCAGAGTGTAGAAAGATAACTTTCTCAGATAATAGAAAATCAGCTMATTTAAGATTCCCTCTTGGGAGAAATAAACTCATAGCCTTTCCTTGATGCTTCCTGCTTAGAGGGGATACTGTAGTAGAGACTTAACATACTCATAGCAAAGCCTACCCTCTGCCCCTGCCTTGTCCCTGYTTTTCAGAAAGATTTCTGAAATCTGCATGTTTCTTTTTCTGAATAACCTCATATATCACATATTACAATGATGCAGCCCACAAAGAACAAAAGTTTAAGTGGCAAAATTAATTAAGAAGAATGCTCATTTAATAAAAATAAAAGAACAATGACGTCTGCGTCAGTGTGACCATCTTCTGGCAATTAGCCCTCCATTTAGCATTGTAAACTTCCAAATGCCTGATGTACACATGTTCTCATTGTTTTGTGCACATAATTTCTATTGTTTTGATCCTTTACTAGAGGAAAAAAGTGGAAGATTAAACCAAGAAGCAACTAAAACAAGCCTTAAATACTTCTTGATACTGAAAAGTTCTTTACTTCAGGTATCTTTATTTAGACAAGCCCAAATATCATAAATTCCTTTAGATAATGAATTTRTGYCATCCCTACCCAAGCACACTTGGTTATCCATTCTACCTTTAAATAAATATATGAGAAAAAAAGAAAAGAAAAATAWAATCCAAATAAAATGCCTCAGTATCCATAAACAGCAGCTTACTCTACAGTGATTTCGATCATTAGATCTTTTCTTCACAATGGACACGGAGACATTTTGCTTCTTTTTTCAATATGCAGCTCTAAAATCTCAAAGAGCAGAACAGATTTGTTTGATGTCAGCCAATAGATTAGTGATTGAGTCATGAGAATAAAACCACAGGCTACAAGCAGAAACCTACTGCCCTGTATTCTGGAGTGCATGTTAGGAATGAACTCCATACTACCACTGTTTTCCTCAGCATTTGCTTCTTTCTCTGTAAAGATTTCCAATGAATTAATACTTGAAATTTCTCTCTGTCTCATCACACAATGGAAAAARCTGTCCTTTGAAATGTGAACAGAATGGATATTATTCATGCTTACGTTACCACAAAATTAGGACTGTTTGAATTTGCTAGATTACTTAAATATGCCTAGAATAGCTTTTACAAAGAGACAGAGCATGAAAAATTACAGCCCAAAAGACAGATTTCTCWGAAAATTATAAACATATGAAAAAATGGCAATTAAACCATAAATGCTGCCTCAGTCTTTATTGTAGCATTTAAACCCAGMAAGTGCTACAACATGGACAAATGCAAAATATAATTGTACTAGCTTTTAAAACAATGATGGAAAAAAGAAGGGACTTGAAATATTCTGTCACAGAAATTACCTGAACTAAAATACTATTCATGTTGCTCTATAACCTGGTTATAGTTTCCTTACWATCTATGGTTAAATCTTTCTTAATCTTGCAAATGAATAAATGCAGTTGTATTATTTCATGCACCTCATAGAAGATTGAAATCCATTATCCGCATTAGAAAAGAGAAAATGAAACTGATGATTTATTCTCTTGACATTTTTTCTTTATTTTTCTAATTAACCTCATATTATGAGATACTGACCTCACATTAAGAACACCTGAGATGAAAGTGGCTGATCACTGACATCTTTAAATTTTGAAGTATTTTTAGTTCAGTGGTGCTTTTTCACTCGTTTAGATGCTGAAGGCATTTCAGTACATCTGCCTCCCATCTCAGTGGMATATTCCGGCTGCATTTAAAGCCAGCATATTTTTCCCTCCAGAGACAGTGACAGGAGAGAATGCAATACAATTCCYATTGCAGGATAATTTTTTCAGGCAGTAGAATTGTGATTCATGCACATCGCAGTCATCACRGTATAAAAAGGATTCACAGGGAAGTAAAGAACTGGGTGTGCAAGGAGTAGTTATGGGAAACKTGTAAATGTGGWGGACACATGGGCAAGGTTATGCACAGTAATCTAAACAGGTCTGGAGCCATGTGAAGTCCAACCTTTTCCTAGAGAAAAGGCTAAGACATAGGCCTGATGAATTCAAATATTTATTTCAATACATTTGAAATGAGGAGATGTTCAGCCTTCTTATTTGCTCTTAGCTTAGAATATCATGATTTTTTCATAGTTGCTGTGGATTTTATATAAAGAGCAAGAATTACAAAGGATTTATTATTTTTCTACAGAAGACTWATGAACCTCAACAGTAGTTATATATTGTGTCATTACTAATTGCATGTTGATTAACTATGTGCATGAACACTGGATTTCTAACAAAGTACAATGTGTACCTCACCCACTCATGACACAATTGTGGATATTAGGTATTGGATTACCTTGGGTCTGGGACTGATAGYCAAAGAACTCCTCTTAAGCTAGCTAATTTTGGGGAACCTCTAAATCAAACATAAAATATCAAACATAATATACATCTTGGTCAAGTAAATCTTTTTGCTTAAATTGTCATAGACTGCTACTTCTCCAGCTGGAAATAAAATCAYACTTTTTTTCCTTTCAAGCTAGTCACCAGGTGGCACTAAAGGAGCACAAYAGAAAGCACAAAAGCAAAATCCCTACTAATGTCTCTTCTAATAATTGGAAAGACTGACTTAAGCTCTAATTGATAGCATGATTGCTTCAACTTCCAGTTATATCAAGGGAAACATAGTAAAGTATCTTAAACTGATTACGCATTTGACAATATGGATGAGAATAAGTCCAGAGACTGGAACTTCTGGAAGACTTTTAACTGCTTTCATGCATTATAATTATGTAATGTAATCATGTAAAAATGATGCATTCATGGTTATGTAAACATACTTAAGAAAATTTGGTTTATAACAATTATATTTTCTATATAGTGCTGAAGGTGCAGCCAKATTTCTAACAGGTTAAGGAGAGGTATAGCAAAATTAAAGTGTCATCTCAGCAGGTATAAATAACCCCAGGCATTATAAAGAGAACCTTTGTTTTTATCCAAGCTAAATAATCATGGTTAAACTGTTTCTGAACAAAGACCTCACACTGCTAGCAGACCATGGTTTCTGGTCTTCTGAAAAATTATTAAAAACTATTACACCACCGTTCATTTTATAATGCCACAATTGGAGGACTACATTTAGAACTACTTGCTATTTTTCTCCCTACAATCTGAAAAACGCTAGCCCAGCTTAACAGTTCAACATAGGAAAAAAATCCCACAAAAATCCCTTTACTAAAAGAGTGTTGGTATTAAAGACATAAAAGTGTCATGCCAAACACTGAAATAGTGGCTTCATTCACACCCTTGATTAACCAGAGCAGTTGTCAAGGGAACACCTAGTCAACTGTCACGTAATTCAGGAGAATTTTCAAGAACAGTGATTTTACTTTTGACTGAACATATTCAGTTCACAAGCATGGAAATCTGTATTGTGCTTTGCAGTTTTTATAATCTCTTCATGCTTTTCCAAAATGCAAGCACTTACTACATTTTTCCCCCTTAAAAATATATTTCTAAAAATTCCATTGTTTTAAAAACCATACATTTACTTCCCAAAAATTAACTTCAGCATACTTCCTCCATGGAAATGTTGGCATGTCTCTTTATCATCTTCTATTTCAGTAAGGTCAAACTTTGGTATTTCTTACCAACTTCRGTTGCAACCCTCAGAAGTGACAATTATAAAAATGAATGCTGCATTTTATGTCTGACATTTTATTTGAAATCAATGAAACACATTTCATAACCTCCAGCAATTCAACATTAATTCTCAGGTTTTCTAGCTGCTGTAAACTGACCAAATAGTAAAAGTCTACAGAGAGGGAAAGAGAAAAGGAGACCAAGGGGAAGAGTAGATAAAAATGGAAGATGAAAAACTCCAAATTACTTTGACTCCTAAAGTATCTTTCAGGAGTCCCTTGATGGCTCTTTCTTTAGGGAGAAATAAAACAAACCACACACAAAAATAGATATGTGAACTTTGGGAATGCATAAGGGAATGATGAACTCCCAGCTGACCCTGAACTTTTTTGAAATTTGCTGCTCCAGCTGTATGTACATAAATCTCTGGGCCCTGATGGGATTCATTCCAGAGTACAGACAGATGTGGCCAGTGTCATCACAGGACCTCTCTTCATTATTTGTCAATGATCTTGGGAGTCTGGAGAAGTCTCAGTTGACTGGAAGCTGGCAAATATTGTTCCAATTTTSAAGAAGGGAAAGAAGGACGACCCTGTAAATCACAGGCCTGTCAGTCTCACTTCAGTGCCTGATAAAATATGGAGATACTCYGTGAAAGACAATACTGTCACTGGCCACAGAAAGCACGGGTTCATGAGGGGAATTTTGCTTAACCAACTTATTCTCCTTTTAGCACTAGGTCAGCCATCTATTTCACCAAGAAAAGAGAGCRGCTGTGGTGCATTTGGATTATAGCAAAGTTTTCTGTACTATTTCCCAGAGTATCCTCCTGGATAAAATGCACAGAGCACAAAGAAGTTCATAACACATTGGYTGAGCAGTTGGCTCAGAGAAATATTAAATGGGTTGCATCAGGCTGGCAGCCAGTTGCCAGTGGGCCCCTCAGGACTTGATTTTAGGCCTAATGTTCTTCAACATTTTTATTAAAGATCTGGACACAGAAATTATATGTACATTAAAGTGAATTTGCTGACAACACTAAACTAATAGGAACTGTGGAAGAGAGGCCTTAAGAGAGATCTGGACAGACCAGAGAGCTGGGCAAGCACCAACCATATGAAGCTTAACAAGAGCAAGTGCCAGAGYCTTCACCTAGAATGGGTAATTGTGGTTATACATAAAAACTGGGGGATGAGAGGCTACAGAACCACTCTGTACRAGAGAAATCTGAGGATTTGAGTTCATATCTTGAATATGACCCACCAGCCAAAGGGGGCAATTTGGGGTGCATTAGGCACAATATCATGAGCCAGCTGAGGGAAGAGATTGTCTCACTCTACACTGTAGTGGAGCAGACCCAATCAAGTATTGCAGGCAGTTTTGGAGGTCTCAGTAAAAGAAGGAGATAAAGGTATTACAGTGTGCCCAAAGGAGACTGACTAAGATGGTGAAAGAACTCKATCAAAATACTTAAAAGGAGTGTCTGAGGTCACTTGCTTTGTTCATCTCAGAGAACAAAAAGCTGAGGAGTGACCTCATTCACAAGGGGAGCAGTGTAAGGAGAGATCCTGATGTCTCCCTGGTGACCAGCAACAGGACATGGGAAATGGAATGAGCTGAGCTGCATCAAGGGAAGTTCAGTAGGAATATTGCTTCACTGAGAGGGTGGTCAGTCACTGGAACATGTTCCCCAGGAAAGTGGTCATGACACCAAAGTGTCAGAGTTCAAGGAGCATCTGGATGATGCTCTTAAGAGTGTGTTTTAATTTTAAGTAGTTTTGTAAGGAGGGAGCTGGAATCAATAATCCTTAGCGGGGGCGGGGGGGAGGTATTCTAATTTGAGAAAGTCAAACAACATCTTTTTATCATAGCCTCATAGGTTGATTTGGGCTGGACATTACCTTAAAGATCATCTAAATCCAACCTCACTGCCATGGCCCTTCCAGTAGAGCAGGTTGCTACAAAACCCCATTCAACCTGGCCTTGAACATTTCTACAGAAGGGTTATCCATGAATTGTCTGGGCTTCCCCTTCTAGAGTCTCACCACTCTCATAGTGCAGAATTTTCACCTTGTATCTAATCTACACTTGCCCTTTTTCAGTTTAAAGCCATTCCCCCTYGTCCTGTCACTACATGTGCTTATAATAAAGATCCTATTTTCTCTTTTTGCTATGGGGGTACTAATAGAATTAAAGAAAATAAGGAAAACAAATACTCTTTACTTTGCCAAATACTACCTGCTTTGCCCAGAAGATGCAATTTCTTTGATTAATCTTGAGATACAGWTTTCTTCATATATTATACAGAGTCTAAAAACCTCCCAAATCCCAATGTTTATGTAAAAGCATATTAGTAGCTGAAAATGGTAACACCTACATTAGGTGAAACAGGTACTCTTTTATTATTTTTAGGTTCTCAGCTTGGTTTATGCTTCATTTACTCCAGCTCTGCTAGTCCAACAGTCAAGTTTATGATCCTTTAGTAGACTGACTAATGGGACTCTTTCTAATGCAGGTTGCCAAGCATACTACAGGCACCACACACCCAAGGATCATTTATTTCAATGGAATGCTTTTCTTCGACATATATATTTTATGCATCATGACTTTAAAGATATGCGTTACCAGCCTGGATCTTTAAAGGAAAGTATAAATTCWACTTTTAATAATATCTTTGAAATTCCATTGTCTTCACAGGAACTTCACTAGTGTAAACAGGATACATCACTGTGYGGTGACAACCGATAGACCGTGACACCTTAATTTCACACATGCATGAATGGAAATAACACAAAGATACTGGAATAATTAGTGCTAACACTTAAGCAGAGTTTTGAAGTTAYAACAAAATTGAATTTTTATCATAATCATTATCATAGTCATTATTGTTGTTCATGATCATGACAGTATTGGAAGAATAGATWCAAAATTCATCCTTGCAGTATGCACCGAGTCCTACAAAAACCTTATGCTCTAATCTGAGTTCAGTACAAGTTTGTACTTAGAAGAATACAGAATATATATTGTACTTGTTTTTATGTCTGTTCRATCATCAGGCTTTGTAACATATTTTGTGGTCCTTTTTTGTCCGTTAGATGAATTAATTGAGATTTCACTGCTAATAAATACCCTGTGTTTCTAAACCCAGTAATCCACCTTCAAGACAATGCAGTTGCTTTCTCCTGTTTCTGACTGCATTGCCTCAGGTTCATGTACCAACCAGGTATTTKCTGCCCCTGAACAAGGCTGTTTAATTTTCATTATGGCTGTCTTCATCTTCCCTTTGAGTCTGCATAATACCAAAGGGAAAGGCTTCTACTCTTCTATTCTTTGGTGCTCCAGAGATGAACACTCCTTAGGGAAGGTGCTTGGTGTGTTTTGCACTGCTCATTCTTACCCTGTAACCTGGCTTCTCTAATTCCCTGATTTTTAATATAGATGTAATTGCATTCAAGCAATTTTTAATAAAAAAATATATAATGTCAGAAAAGAAAGTTGGCCTTCCTCTTTCAGTAAAAAGCCTCTAGCTAAAGCTTATGCAACAACTAATAGAAAATATGTAAGTCATGAAAATTCAACCACAGTCTTCACTGAAAGAATATGCTGGTGTAAAAAGAGTAAAACCCTTCTTATGAAGAGTCATTAAATAATAGGTTTTGGCCAGTTCTTCCCTTAAATGGAGAAGAAATAATTTCTGCAAACAAAATGGCAATGCTGGCCTACTACCTCAAAAGTCACATGCCTCTCCTTTCAGAAATGGGGAAACAATGTCTGGGGGTACTGGGTGATACTAGGGAATTTATTTAGAAAAAGCCAAAATAGTCATCAAGKGCAATGATGCAATATTACACTGATGATGACTGGAAGAAGTTGGAAGACTTCAGCTAAATAAGAAATAAAATTCAATTGCATGGAACATATGAACACTTTAAAAGAGTACCCTAAAAAGTACCAACTCAGWGGTCTTTTAGTCTCAAGTGAAATGTGACTCTCTGACCACTGTCAAGCATTTCCTTCTATTTAAATACAAGATCACTTGTAGGTAGAATGATTATGAACACACTGAAARGGAGTATTGGATCATGTTTCTGATTAAGAAAACATTAATATCAGTAGAAGCAGAGTATAACTCCTTATTAGAAATATTCAGTATTACCTYCTGGTGAGCAAATTTACTCAATTTACTCAAATTTACGTTATAAGCCTGGCAAAATGTGAAAAGAGCTCTTGGTAAAACTTCAAATTTCAGAACCTGTCTACATCATTGTTTGATATCACATCTTAAAGCTTTTTTTATGCCATTTATCTACCTACCAGGTAACTGAATCTCATGGATATGAATAGATTGTGAAAATAAAGAGAAACAAAAGAACAGTTTTTGTACAAAAACAGTTATATGTACAAAAAAGTTTGAAGAAAATATACATATACACATATTTCTGACAACAATCAATGTTTAAAAATTTTTCTTATGCATACACAACTTAGGTATGCATGAGTTGTGCTTTTTAGTATGGTTAAAGAGGAACAAAGAGAAGAATAAAGGCAAATAACATATCCAAACCACCATATTTTGAGGTGGGTAATTTCCYCTCAAGACATTAAGAAAAAAGATAAAATCAAAAAAATGCTGAGGGTTCAATTATCCTAACAAAATAATAATTTCTCACCAAGAAAATGCCACAAAAAACCATTGAAAAAATGCTTGAAGAGAGACATAGTAGACAGTCTTTAAATCATATCTCCCCTTCCCCTGGGAAGGCTATCAATTCCCAGCTGCAGAGGGACTCTTCTGGAGCTAGCAACAGCTTGGTATTGCACTAGAGCATAGGAATTAATTATTCTGTTTACCCATCTTCAGATACAGTCTTCCATTTACTSTCTTACATGAGTCTGATCCTATGAATGAAAATTAGGAAGCCACTTGACATGTGAAGAAAGCTCTATCAATGCAGGGCTGTACAGATAATTGCAATACTACAATGATCTCCTGTTGAGGATCTTTTCTTACCTATTACASACAGAAGAAATACAATAATCAGTAACATATATTACTTCTACCAGGCAGCACTAATTAATTTTCTTCTGCGTACTCTGATGGTCTAAAATGAACTATTACCTCCCCTCTACATGAGAAAACTAAGAGAAAAATAGGTTAAGCAATGTGGTTAATGAGAAAGTGACTCTTCAATTGGAACACCAAGAGAAGGAACAATTTATATACTAGTACAGGAAATCCTGGGTAGACTGGAGAATAAAGACCTTCTATTGCCAACTGGTGCAAACCCTGAGGTTGTGGCTGGCGTATTTGTTAATACTCAGGACCAAGAGATATCCTGCTGTATTTCAGCTTTACACACATAAGAAGCAATTAAAAAAAAAAAGTATTTTGCTTTCAGACTCTTTAAGGCTCATGTCTTCTAATCCTTTTTATTCTTAAGCCKTTGGACCTTGGAGCTACTGTCACATTTCTCTAATTATGACTTAGGCAAACTTTATGTGCCAGCTTCTTATAGTGATATTCAAACAGCCTGTTCTTGGTCCCTTCTGGTGACATTCTCAGAAAGATCCCAGTAGGAAAAAAGAAATAGGCAGACAATTAATCTCTCTTATAATTCAGCAACAACTGCTGAAACAACTATATCCTCTMCTCAGCTCTTCTATAATGGTCTATGAATGTCTAATTCAGTTGAATTACATTAAGATCAACTGAAAATATGACAAGACAGTGTGAGTCAGGGCATACATAGCTAAAGGTAGCTTCTTAAAACAGGATATTTAATTTTCTACTGTATTGCTTAAGAATTGAAGGTACAAACATGGTATTGCCAAAGAAAAGTTTTCTATTTATGACAAGAATTATCACTTATTCTTTGTGCTAATCTTTACTTATGCTGTCACAAACAAAGGGCTGTGGAGAACTGCAGAGAAGGGTAACGCACCACCTGTAACCCAGACAAWACTGGAAATGAATAACTGATCTTTYTTATTAAGCCATAACACCAGTTAAGAGAGTTACCTCTGCACCTCCAATCTTGCATCTCTCTTTTTGACACTATCAGTAAGAAAGAAGGTGAGGCCTTGTCATGATAATCCCTTCAGGCTCTCTTCAGTACAGGTAAGAATAGCTGATTTTTGGAGAAATGAGAGGCATCATTGCCAAAASTGTTGAGCATGTTACAAATCTACTTTCACAAAGCATGAACAATTCACCTAAAGTCAATAGTACAAGGCAGAAACATTAAATAACACTCCCMTTTACCAGACTGAAGATTTATTGATCTGTGAAGCCTAATGGCCACACAATGCAACCACTTCATTGCATTTTTTTWAAAATTGGTTTTTGACAGGTACTTATTGCTTTGAACACACAAAGGAACAGAGCAGAGCAGATTTCTGATTTGAGAATACATGCATAAATACAGAACTTGAAGCTGCTTACTGTTGTCGTGTAAACTGATTTAAGTTCTCTACTCATCTTTATCTGGACCAGACTCATTAAATGTTTTGTTGTAGTCTGCTTTTGATAACACATGCACTGTGTTTTTCCCCATCAGAATGAACGTATGAGCTTTAGAACTGCTCTGTCAAAGAAATTAGGATTCTCATAATAATTTCATATGTATTTTTTACTTGAACCTATCTAAATCAAAGCATCCAGTATAAACAGCTAAGAACATTTTGCTAAGCTATAACCAACTATTTTTAAAAAGAGACTTCTTTATGGTGGTATGTTTATAAACACTTTAGCTGCAATCTTAAACATACATGAAAGTACAGGATTATGATGCTTATTGCCTATTTGAATATCAAAAGGCAAAATATAGGTTATAATGTCATTTGGATGGGCTTCATCAGAAACTACCTAATAGCCAGATGTATATTTCCTAGTGTATTACAAGTGTCTCTCCTATTTTTYCTTTCACTTTGTTTAGTGACATATTTGAGCTAAAATGTATTATTTGGAAAATAAATACTACACAAGATTGGTGAATATTAACTGCAGAAAAGAAAATCAAAGTAAATATAACACATTTAGTTTGTATGTGTAAATGCATATTCACAGGCCATCTTTCAGCAAGATTTTTGGCTTTTTTAAACAAGATAGATTACTTTCATCAGATGGTAGAAACAGAAAGTATGAATAGTGCTCACAGGAAAAAACCCCAATCTTGTATGATGTGAAATGTGCCACATTTCTTCATGGATAGTCAAAATCTTACATAAGGCCTTTTAACAAGATTAAATTTTATGAATGCAAGTTATTAAGGAAATTGTGRAAGTGTAAACAAGCACCACAATGTCTGTTGCTGTGTATGTAAAATCCGGTTTTGCTTACAGATGAGATTCTTTATTTCTTGATTTTGATGTTCAATTTGCCACTTAGATATTATAAATGCAACTACACACATATTGAATTTGGACATATTAGAAATTATTTCACTACAGAACTACCCTGTGATTAACTATTTAATTTCAGAGAGATGCTTGTTGTTATTAACCATTTAGACCATTTAACCATTCAGGTCAAGATTTAAGCACTGAAAAATGTATCAAGTTATCAAAATTAACATTTCTAACTGACAAAAATTAACTTCAGATTAAGCTGTCTCTAATTAGCAACAAATTAAATCATGTATTACTGGGGTTTGTTTACCAGTTATATTCTCTTCTTGTGGTGTAAGCCATAATGAAACAGATTTTAAATCAGTATTTGCAGAATGAGATGCCCTGCAGACTGGGAGAGTTAGTGTCCATTATCCTGAAAGGTAGGGAACTGCATAATGTGTGATCCAGGCCTGCCTCATACACTGTCCTGCTACCTACCAGCTTATATTTAATGTTGCAACTCACCACCTGAGAGCATCTGGCARCCTCTGCAGTTAACAGTAAAAACAAACAAATTGCTGAAGTGGCCTGAAGGAGCTTGAAGGACAGACAATTTTTAGGTGCTGTAACACCTAAGTGTCCTAACAGGGTGTTAWGAGCAGACATTCTACTATTATGGCCCACCATAAAGCCAAAGTATACACTGATTTTTACATTTCACACAGAACCATGAAGGGGCTGGATTAGGAGGGGCCACTGGAGGTCATCTGTTCCAACCTCCTTGCTGAAGCAAATCCCCTAGAGCACCTTTCTTGTGTTTGCATCTGGATAGCTTTTGGGTATCTCCATAGAAGGAGGCACTGCCCACAGTCTCCCTGGGCACTCTGTTCCAGTGCTCAGCCACCCTATCTTGGGTTGCAAGATATAACAAAAAAAAAAAAAAAGCTAAAAAAAAAAAAGTGCATATTCTATTTACCATCTGTTGAAATCAGTTGGAGAAGCACTGGAAATGTATTTTTCTTTATCTCTTCTAACTCCGGGAGGGAGGGGGAGGTGTTCATGGCCCAGCTATTAAAACCAGGTRGGGCAGTGATCTTTATCTCTTCCATGACCCATCCTCCCTCCACGGGGTTAGCTGCTGTTAATGGGCCATTTAAGGCTCACCGCATGATTAACAAAATTACATCATCCTGTTGTGAGATGCTCCACTCAGTGGGAGGAGCCAAGCATTCCCACCTGGATAAAAACCTGGGACTCAGAACACTRGAACAGCTGCTTTTCCCACTGGGGAGGACTGAAGYCATCTCMTCACTACTGGACCCTTGGAAGGAAAATTCACCCTTCTACGGGTTCATGTCTGCCCCAACAAAACCATATCTGTCACTCCAGGAGGACTGAACTGGACTGCTACCAGCACCCTGACCAACAGGGTGTAGTATTCTGACTCTGTCAGTGTTTTTGTTTTGTACTACTACATTTTTATTTTTATTATCCTTAGTAAAGAACTGTTATTCCTGTTCCCACATCTTTTGCCTGAAAGCCCCTTAATTCCAAATTTATAATTCTCCATTGCAAGGGAGGCTCTGGCTTTTCCCTGGCAGATGCCTGTCTTTTTCTAAACCAAGACACACCTTCATAGCAAAGAAACTCCTCTCCATGTCAGTAAGAACTGTTCCATGTTGCAGGTTCCAGCAGTTGTCCCTTRGCTGTCTTCTTTATGTTTGTATTCCTGGCTACAGCTGGTCCCTTTGAAGCATGCCCTTATTTTATGTATGGGGTTATTGTTTGTTTGTTTGTTTTTTTACTGCAATAGATAAAAAATATTGGTCTCTAGAAAAATGGATGGTAACAGGACCACATCATGGATGTCCTTTWGTCCAGAGGATTAAATACTGATCAGTAGTTGAGTTCCATCAAATAGGTTGTAAAATAAGAAGTCCTGCTTTARAATATAATAAAATCAAGAGAGTTTTCTTTCATTTCAAGTCACTCTTTCAGGCTTCAAACACTAATAAACCAAGCTTATTAAAAAATGATCAAACTAAATATATTAACGKATACCAGCCTATGTATCAGATACTTGCAAGATTTGGAGAAGAAAGCTGACCTTCAAATTTAAATAGAAACAGAAAAATGGAATAATATAATTCGATACAGCAAAAATATCTCTAATGTGGTCAGAAGAGCATTCATGGGCATATACTTCAGACATGCCCCTGAGGCAAACCTTAGGAGGTTGTGCTGGAAGAGTCTTTTCCTCTGAAGAACCCAGTGAAAAACTTCTTTACTTCCCTGGCTCACACTGAGCACTAAGGTATGTCATGGGTAACTAACTTCCAGATAGACAATGAAATGCTGACCAAATCTTTCTAMCCACTTAGCTGATCTGGATATAAAGGTATTAGGAGAGTCTTGAAAGGAATGTTCTATCTGAATAGCAATGTATTTTAGGRAACAGCTTTACCTATATAATATAAATTAACTTAGTCCTCCTCTRTGCACCTCAGATCTTTTGATTAATAATGAATTTTATAATAAAAAGATCTCTGTAAATCTTGTATCACAGGAAAAAAGCTGAAGGAGATGAACAGACTTGTCCAAAATGTTGTCTGARGGATGCCAAATATATTGGGTAATGAGTCAAAGTTCTGTGATTGTCATGCTTTTATTGATCTTATGTGAAGCTACTAGAAATTAGGATGAATTAGTCTAAACAGAAATTGCTTTTAAAGAACATACCTATTGTACTTATTAAATTGCAGCAGTCAAATATTTGCCTGTTTTCAGTCAATATGAAGTGCTTTGCTTAATGATGAACCTGGAAAACTTCTGCTCTGCATCTGCCTCTCATTTGTGTGCCAGAGGAAGAGAGCTGGCAGGAAGATAAGGTGAGCAGGATTAGGTCAGCTAATTCTACTGCTGTTTTCATTAAACAACCATTGCACTGTTTTTTCAAATAAAAAAAAAAACCAAACAAAACAACAACAACAACAACAAAACCTCCAAGCAAGCAAGCAAAAAAACCCAAAAAACCAAAAACAAAAACCCAAAACAAAAACCAAAATAGGCTACTGTTTGGTCTGGCAGGAAAAAAAAAATCCCTTATTCCTATGCCTCACATATGAAAGGCAGGACACTTGCTGATGATTCAACTATAATATGTGCTGCACATAATTAGATAATCAAAATTAGAATAAATTGTGTGGGAAACCAGTTACGGAAAATCTACTTCATAAATATTCATTTTTTTTCTTTCCCCTGTCTTTCTTTTATTATTCTTTCTAATTCAGGAAGGGTGAAGGGAGCAAAGGAAGTTCTGTGTTTTTCTTCTGTTGTCACTGCTGAATATTGATGTAAGTTTGGGCAAGTAGGGAAGAAACAGCCCTTATTTGGCTTGAGTCAGATACAAACTCTACACTGATATAAGAAGAGAKCATGATTATTTCTAGAGGGAAAACTGAAAAGGAAAGAGGAAAAGGTTCATTAAGCAAAGTTTTTAATTCTCATCTTTGATCAACTGAATTTTAGACTGTGCCATCCATCATAATGATTTAAGGTACATTATTTTTATAGGAAAAGTTCTTTGGAGGCCATAGAAAAACCATCCTCAGATAGAGTGGGGATACTCTCAGCTACTGACATGTAAAATTTTCAACAACTAAATATGYAGTTTGGAAGAATAAAAGACCTGAATTTTTTGTCTACTTTTTGTTTAAAGGTATGAAATTAGATTTTAAAAGTACAGAATAGRTACATAAAGTTTTCCCAGTTATTAGGCAATGTAATTTATTTCATTATGTGAAGATGCAGCAATACTATGCAGTGAAAATTGCAGATCACAAAATGTTAGTTCATGTTTAGTTAAAGAACTTGTGTAAGGTGAGATGAGATATATACTAGCTTTTGCAGCTCATCTTGAATTTAAACTGAACAATTCTGTGTTGCTTCATTTCCTACTCAATGCAGCTGTAAATGTTTTGGCCCTTTGGTTGTCTGTACTCAGTACTCAACCTTTGGTGTACTTAACTGTCTTCTTGCTCATAATTGAGAAAAATAGCAGAAGATTTTGAGTAGTTTAGAAAGAMATAGTATAAAAGAAAAAACCCACAAAATGTCATAGCAAGAATTCTAAGTGAGAGCAAAAATACATGTTCAGGATTTAATCACTACTATAATACTAACTGACCATGGAGATAAAAGCTACCAAAAAAATCTCACAGCCTTGCTGCCAGTCTTTCAGAAAACATGATCAGCTAAAATAAAAATCGCATGGACGAATCACTTAATTACTTTAAATCACAAAGCAATCATATGAAGTGAACTAATTCTAACAGTGCTGGATACATTTAATAATGTTTGTCTTCTTCACATTGACTCTTCAGAGTAAGAATGAGAGAACTTTTCAAGATCTAGGCCTCTTTTTAGATCTAATTGCCATACTTGCTTAAGTGGTGAAATATTTCATATTTCATCTACTGTTAATAAGGGACAGTTTYGGTCAATATGAAACTGGGCTACTGCCAAAAAGAATGGTGCCCAATTGAAWAAACTGTTTAGAAACTGTGTGACTAGTGATCTGACCTGACTAAAAACAAAATTATTGACTCCCCCAAAAGAAAATTTTTAGTCAGATCAGCAGAATTTCTATAGCAGTTCACAACTAATCAAATCAAGTTAATCACTCTTTTGGTTAATTGCYTGCTTAATAAGACTGACTTCCTGAACAAAGAGGGCTTTATTAAGAGATATTTATCCCAAAAGCTGTAAGATGTTGACCAGTGTAAAACTCAMAGGAAAATAAAACATCAYAGATATAGATTGTCTGAAAATAAYTTATGTGAAATGTAATGTATGCAATAATAGAGGGCCATTTTTATTCAACATGAATGAMTGTTCTTGTATTGGAAGGTGTGAATACCATAAGATTAATTTTTAGTGTTYTGAGACTATTTGCAATTTTTATTTGAGACAAAGAAAATGGTCATGCTGACAGCTTTTCTTTATTATTAAATAGAGAATTTCAAAAATATTAAATATGGGGGTTTTGTTCTGGAAAAACAGAAAAGAMASAAACAAACAAACCCCCACAAAATAAACTCAAAAGCTTTCTGGTTCAAATTTGAAGGTTAAAGTGTTTAAAAGGAAACAGATTAAATTATATGGGCTTTAGAAAGCACTCATAGCCCTTGGAGTGGACACTGAGTACRTAGAAAGACCATCAATACCACATCAACCTCAGTGCACCACCAAACTGAGTTCTAAAATTGAAAAAACGTGGATAAACATTGATATAGGCTGCTGCTGAGATTATTGCCTGCATCAAGCAGTCAGCAAACTCCCCTCACATGTTACCTTGAGCCTTTTTTTCTCACATTTCCCCACCTTAAATTTCTAGTAAAACTGCATGTGTGCCTGCTTCTCCACAAAAGAATTGAAGAAATGTCATTTAAAAAGTGGTCAGCTAAAAGTGCCAGATTCACTACCTCCATGAAATACATTAAGAAATCTTGAAAGGGCTTAGTATTTGATTGAAATAATAAATTAAAAMAAAGCTGTGTGTTCTTCTGTTAAAAGTGAAGGAAAAACTCAGTCTTAATAACCAATGCCTTCCTCTTTGTCTGGTTGAGGATGASCACTCTTCAGCCAAGGAAAGAAATGGTCAGAACATACCTTGGCTTCTGTCAGGCACAGACTGGTGCTTAGTTTTGTGTTTTTCACAGCATTTGCTGTTAAGCAAAACTTATACCTGCCCCAGAAGGCAAGCAAGCATAATCCTGTTATTTTCCAGATGGATGAACAAAAGAGGTTGCAGAAGATTGTTTCTGACAGTGTTGGGAACAAAACCCAGGGGCCAAACCACATGTCAGATTTACATAAAATGTATTCAAATCAAGAGAAAATGTATTTTCTGAAGGTGTTTTGAATGGCTGCTGAGTAATTTAGTAGCAACACAGCAGGCTACACTGTAGTTCTCACATTCACATCTTTCATTACTATTGGTCTGCTAGGTGCTGGCAGCTCTGACAAGACAATGTGAACCGTAGGGGGGATAAAACAATTTCTGTGACAATGAATAGATCCCTAGTCCCTGGTGTTCTCACTGAGACCCCTCAGTGCACTGGGGAGTCACATCCACCATGGCTGCAAACAGCAGAGCAGTGCTGCAAATTGCATTGAAGCTGCAGAAGAAAAAACACAGAGACACGTATCCCAAGGCACAGATGTGAATTGGTATAAACAAACATTTCCCAAACAGGGAAACGTACAGCAAACATGTGATACTGCACTTGAGCAAGGCCTCCAGAAAAGGCAGTCCACAACCGGAAGAAAAATTTTTTTTAATGTTCTCCAAACCTCCAACATGTCTATTTAATGTTGTTCATTTGAAGTGTGAACTCAAAAGCAGATTTRGCATTATTTAATGTTTTGCTGTTTTATAGCAAAGCACAGRGTTTCCTTAGACACAGAGAACCTGYTTACAAACTATTGAAACAGTTACTTTATCTGGAAATATTCTCTAATGCAGCMAATATTTTTCACACCTCTGGAAAGGCCATAGCACCAGCAGTGTGAGACAATAATTACTTTTCTATGTTCACTGCATGCTAACACTTACCATGTGACTACAGAAATTCTCCAATATACTCATATTTACATTGTGTTGAACAACCTTATCCAACACAAGACAGCACTACTTATAATTCAAATAAACGGAAGAGGCCACCTATCTGTTACAAAATTCTGCCCACACAGCTACACATGGAAGAAATGCAAGAAAATCATGTTCAGTATCACTTCCCTTGTTCCTTTTGCAGTGGGTTGACCTCAATCATCTGCCAGCTGCTCACCCAGCTGCTCTCTCTCCCCTCCTCTCAGTGTGACAGTAAGTGTGGGGAACCATGATGACAAAACTCCTGGGCTGAGAYTAAGACAGGGAGAGCACTTACCAATTATCATCACAGGACTGAGAAGGGGAAGAATTATTTAATTTTTTGGCAATTAAATAGAGTTGGATGGTAAGAAACAAAGAATTTAATTAACCCCCTGCTCCCTAACCCCCTTTTTTCCAGGCTCAGTTTTGCTCCATTCCCAACTTCTGTATCTTCCCCACACAAACAGTGCAGAAGGAGGATGGGGAATATGGCTCTGTCTATAAGAGCTCCTCTCTGCTGCTCCTTGCCTCTCACACCTTCCCCCTTGCCCAGTGTGGGATCTCCATGGGTCACAGTTCTTCCATGAAATACCCACCTGCTGCAGCCCCCACTGCCAGTGCCTGGGCACCTACACTCTCTACACCTCCTCTCTATAAGCTTCGTAGCACTTTGCTAAAATATTAAGTAATCAAGTATTRGTCACAAAATGACAAAGCATCTTTGGATGAAGCTGATCACAGCTGTAACAGCAGCATCACGATCTCCATAGAAAATAGATCAACAAAGCTTAAGAGCATGGGACAGAAGGCAAGTGGTACACAATGGTGAGAAAGCAGAGAAGAAAGTTTCCCAGGCACTTCACAGTCTAAGTAAAAACCAGGTTAATGTGTGCTTCAAAGAACAAGCTAATGATAGTGACAATCAAAGTGGTGGAGAGATAAATAAAAAAACTACTCCCACCTGAATTAATTATATCAAAATATAAAATCCTCACACAATTGATGTACTTCAGTTGAAGGAAGAGAAATACCTTCCTTCCTATKATGTGTTCCACAAATGAGTTTCTTGCAGACTCTCAGAAAGATGCAGTAGATGTTTCTCTCTCTCTCTCAGAAAGCTGAAGTTGACATTTCTCTCTTTTTTCCTCTCTCTCTTTCATGACTATCAAGGAGGACAATTTAATAAATGTATGTGTGAATTTTACTGAATATTCTCTTTAATAAAGTGACTCAATTTGCAGCACCAATTTTTCTTACTGCTGGTATGCAGAATTAGACCTAAACTGTCTAGTCATTAAACAAACAGTTGTTTGATGTCCTGTTTTGTTCTTTCTYCTCTGCATATGTGAAAACTATATATTAAACATCTGCCTGAAATTTATACAGAAAACAAGAATTTAGAAAYCAAAAATCAAGTAAATAACCATCTCTGGTTCTTCTTTCCCTCAGCCCCCATGAAAAAGGTTATCCAATGCACTATATGAAACAAGATCCCCAGTACACCTGAGGTCCTGTGAAAATTTCTGGTCTCAGAACATTTATTCTTTTGAACACTTTTTGGACATAGATAAATACAACACCCACTTTAGAGCTGAGCAAGCTAAATAAGCTAAAGATTAACTAAATGTTTTTGAAAGCATGTTAAAAATTTGCTGCTGAGCTACAAGCTAGTCACCTAGACCAAGAACTGCTCTCTTCTCAGCAAACAGGAGAAAATTCAGCTTAATCCCMCAGCAGTCTGGACTGCACAACTTCTCTGCCTGTTTTGTTGTTTGTGGAGCCTTGCCTTCTGACTCCTCTGTGGTTATTGGTGCTCATGAGATGAATCAAAGAAAGCCAAAATGGCTTGTTGAGAGATAGATACATTTTATTGCCCTGCCCTCTACCAGTGCTTTTCTGGACATTCATACAAAGGCTGTCTGACTACTGTTTTTATTTTCTACTGATTTTCAATACCTACAGAGCAAATAGCACTTCCTATTGCTCTCAGCTAAAGCAAACCTGAAGAGAATTGCCAATTGTTACAAGCACACTGAACCAATTTTATTTCTGTATTGATCTTTCACATAGAGAACAACAGGTTCGACKAAGAGAATTAAAAAACTGCTTTTTCACAGTTTTATTTTGTTGTTTAGCTCTTCAGAGCTCTCAATACAACAGTGTAAACCACCATCTCACTTAGAAAGAAGGCAACACAGTACCTTAATAAGATATTTGGCTCTATACTCTAGTGCTGTAGCTCCACGTGCTGTGCCAAACCAACAGAAAGTAAACTRTTGTCTGAAAAGCCCTCTGTGTAAATCATTGGGTAACCAGACAGAGATGATGAATTTTAGAGCATTTTCATATGTATTAGAAATTAAAAAAATATCTTGAAATGATAAAAATATTGAACACTATATCARATTATCTTGAGTTTTATTATTTTATTATTCCTTCTGTAATCCAGTGACTCCTTTTTTCCTTCATGTCAGTGATAGCTGCGCTTTTTCATGCATAATGCCCAGTGTCCCTTCAGCAGTACTGAAATCTCTTCATATTAGCATGTGTGTGAAATAACTGTTATTGATTCCAAGCAGGTCAGAAGGGCCATGCATCCCATTTCCTCCCTGGAACRGTGGCAGCAGCCAAATATTTGAAATCTTTGCTGTTTCACCCAGCCTGACCCAGAAACAAGAAGTGAATCATGAGAGATCACTGTCTGTGTAGAGAAACSACAGTGAGTAAGCAATCACATCAACACAAGTACCTGGAACACAATGCTTATTCAGCACACAGAAAAAACAAGACTAGGTACAAGACCACCATTAAAGCAGTGTCTCCTTTAAYACAGAAAGGGAGAGTTCTAAAGAATTTAGCAAATTTAGGAAAATTCAGTTAAATGCAGTTTAAAATTTACATGATATAATAAAAAAATCTCTTACATATCGTTGTCTGCAACTGATGAAAGACAAATAATATAATTTTCGAAGCAGATGTATCCAGAAAATGGAAATTGGGTTATACAGACTATTAAGAACTGTGTTCTTCCCATTTTTCTTGTAGAAAYCCAGAAATTCTTTGAGTATTGGAATTTTARAATTAYAACAYATAGCCAAATCC
The DNA here is from genome assembly GCA_902810485.1 of Alauda arvensis. Lineage (NCBI taxonomy): Eukaryota > Metazoa > Chordata > Aves > Passeriformes > Alaudidae > Alauda > Alauda arvensis. The sequence continues at coordinate 34,706 of CADDXX010000137.1, read as the reverse complement.
AGARGTTAAAGAAATGKGCATTCWTTATGCTTYATAATGTATACTTTAATTCTGGTGAATTCACAACTCACTGTCTTTAGATGACTTGATAAATTATGGYATAGAGATTCAGTATAATCTCATAGAGAAATAACTGCTGTTAACAGCATCATTCACTAWGAAAGTAATAAATAATTACTGCAATTGTCAACAGCACATTGAAACTGCTTCTTTAATGTGATTAATAATACTATAATTTCCTCTGGAAAATGAAATTTTATGGTTATTCTGAAAATTACGTTARCTATTATTTTGTCATGTTTGATAAGAAGGCCTGCTAAACAGGAAGGCTTTAGAATTTTCTCAGTTACACAATACTTCATTCATGGTTTTGAAGTTTATAGCATGAAAACCTAACAATCTATTCACRTATCTAATTACCAACATATTTGTAATATGCTTAACAATCAAATACGAAACATACACTGGAGATTACCATGGTCATTAAACATCTGATCCTGTTTAAAGATGTTAAAATTGATAAGGTTTTTAAGCATTCCTCATTAGTCCTTTTCATTTTATCACTCTTGTAAGAAAAAAATCCAAAGTAAATATACTGTCTTGAACCACTTGGTTCAAGTGATGTCTTTAAAATCTATGACTGGAATCCATGGATTTCAAGAGTATGAGGGGTATTACTGAAGTGCTTGACTTATCCTGGGAAAAAATGGACATAATAAAAACATTACTCTAAACTGATAACATCAACTTTCATTATTATTTTCGAGTCTGGTCCTCTACATAAGAGAGGGAGAATGGTGGAAGAACAACAAAATATTTGGGCAGGAATGCACCTTAACCACAGCAAAATTGGAAAAAATCCTTTCTATTCTACCACTAGACTATACAGACACTCTCACTGGGACAGTCAGTATAAAAAATATAAAGTTGGATTCATGTCATAATGGCCACTGACATGACAGACTTTTCTTCAAAATGATTAAATTTTTTTTGTTCACCATCATAAAACGTTTTTTGCAGTTCTTGCAATTTAATGGAAAGTTAAATCTTCAAGTCTTTGTGGTAAATGATTGATTATTCTGCAGAGCTGTGAGSCAGTTATGCCTATCAGCATCTTTTMGGATGAGTTAATWCATTCTRCARTGGTAAACACAATCCAAARTACTGTGAAAGTTAGTGYATTTTTTGTGTGTTGCTTGATTTTGATTTATTATGTTAAGTTGAACTCACTAATAAATAAGAATACCCTTTAGCAATGTTGGTAATTCAAATGAAATATGTTACACTCTTAAAACAGATAATATGGCTGAAAATAACAGCTATCCTTTTTCTATAGGAAATACAGTCATCTGTAGCATCTCTTATTCTATCAATTAAAAAGTTTAAATTGTAGTGGATACCTTCAGGAATAGAGGTTAAATGATGTTCTCTTGTTTTTTTCTGGACATTGAAAGGCAAACAGGGATTTACTATGTCAATTTCAAGTTCATGATTGGGCCATTTTTTGAGCTAAAGTCAGCATTTGCTGCCAGACAAAATTTGATTTAACAGAATGCCTGATTTCACACAAAGTTTAAATACATAAGATCACCAACAAAATTTAATTTTTCAAATTCCATGTTCAATCAGAGATTAGGAGGTATGGCATGCTAACAGGACTTTCCAAATAATACTTTCCAGTATTATTTTCCATGATGATAGAGACATTTTCAGAATACAACAAAATCTTGAATTTTAGGTAGGTTTGAAGCTGCAGTAATTGTAACAGAAAAAAGGGATTATAAATGGGGTAAGAGATTGTGAGAAACAAATAAAGAGTGTTTTGCAAATCAAATTTTCTCTTTTTTCAGCATGTTCACCCTTGAACACTGACCACTCAGGGAGGTAATCTAAAGACAAACTGTCAGTTTTTAGTCGAGTGTCAGAAAGGCTTAATGAGCAATAAATGTCTGAGTACTGTATTAATTTTAAACTTTTTGCCATAAATTCATGTACTTATATGGACAAACTCGTTTAGATTAATACTTTACTTGAAAGTAGGTGAGGTTAGATGGAGCAAATATGTCTCATCAGAATTTTTCTTAATTGATTAATGTAAGTAATCATTGGCCTCATATTTTTTCCAGACTTTATCTTTGAAACATGATAAATGTACATTGCTTTTCCTTGTTGCTTCCATGGTTCCAGGTAGGGTATAGCACTCCTCCTTGGTGACTCAGAGCCCAGTTCAGTATGGAGCTCTGGATGCCTGACAGTACTCTGTATTACTGAACTGCTAATGCAGTTCACATTCTAAAATTTATATAGATATGAACAGCTTTGAAAGAGACTGAAAAAAACTCTCATCTAGTAAGAGAACCTCAAATCTTCTTTAATGCATTAATTTTGGTCAGTAGTTTTAGCTTTTGGAATACACATCCTTGTGGGAACTGAAATGACTTTTAATGTWACTCTAWAACTTGTCCCTAAGACAACACAGCATATRTAATTTATTTTTTGATATATCCTTTTCATCTGAATAAAATGTATAATGGCACAMTAGGAATTGGAAGATGAAAATATTGTGACACCATATACTGTGAACTGGTCAGTGGTGAGCCACTTTGCAGCAATCATCCAAGACCAGAGTTGTGTACCTCCTTACACAGAGAGTATGAGGCACAAAAACAAGCCCTTGACTTATTATAAACATAATTAACAACAATCATAGCAATAATGTGTTATCAACCTTACTCTCCTACTGAATGAAAAACACAGCACTATACCAGGTATTGAGAAGTAAACTCTACCCCAGCTGAAACCAGGGCAGCTGGCTTGAGCAGGAAGATTGGAAGGACCTCCAGAGGTCCTTTCCAACTTTAAGAATCACTTGATTCTGTCCTTCTGTGTTCTTGGGCCATTCCTGTAAGGTCAGTTAATGTAAGAAAATCTAGTGTAAACCCAGAGCATGAAGGGTACAGGAATGCAAACATCTGTTCTTCAAGTCAGTAGCTAATGAGCTTGAACAGCCATAGCAGTTGGTTTTTTGGCTTTGACAGATCACTGATGAAATATTGCATACTGATGATGAATGAAGGCAAAAAAAATGTTTCAGAAGGTTGCTTATGTTTCCATACACACTGAATGTTCTGTTCATGCACAAAAGCTGGAATCAAAACAAACACAAAAGGTAATCTTRTCTATGAGAATCTATTTTCTTATTTGAGTTATTCCAGACAACATGCCACATGGAATGATTTAACTAGCTGATTGCAATGTTACAAATTTTCTGTTTTAAATTTTAATTGCATATACAATAATTTGTATTCATTATCTTGATTTAATGCATCTCTTATGGGACTATTTTTAAGACTGAATAGATGTAGTGATTACCTGTGTAAAACTGTAACAACTCAATTAATGAAACTGGGATTAAGGCTTTCAGAGAACAACACTACACAGGTGTACAGGGCAAAATAATTTCTACCTAACAGAGGCAAACGTGATAACTTTATGAATTTTTCAGTTGCCACAGAAAATGCAGTAAACATAAATGCATGCAGTTGTACATATGTCCTTCTTAAAATAATCACAAATTTTCTTTAAAATTTATTAGATATAATTAATGTCCTACAGCATTTCCTGTTCTCTGCAACACAACATGGGTATAATTCATCTATGTACTGACTTAAAATTAAAAATTAAGATMTAGAATATRTAAAATATTCCTTTTTAAAACCACRTCTAAAAKYGTTTTCCTTAACAATTTTMTAAATTAAYATAGTAAAATAAAAATTCTTAAAGCTATCCCAGACTGCTTTCACTGTTAAACTTCAAATAATTTTGAAAAGATGAGGTGTGATAAGATGGCAGCAATATTGCATGTAGACACTTTTTCATTCCTCATTCATCACATAATTGATTATGCTGGAACTCATTATTGCACATGTTAGGCTACACTATGTACTTGCTGAGATACAAAACCTGCTGCTCAGATGTTTCCAAAYCATCAAAAAAAATCCTATATTTCTAGGTAACTGGTTGAAATGTTGGAAGCAATTGCAAGACATCAGATAATTAAGGTTTTTTTTTTGTTTGTTTCTTTTTACTGATTTATTGTAATTTTAAGTAATACTTTGACACTTTGCAGGATACCAAACACCTGTAAATAATAATAAAAATATGAGCTAATATGAAAACTTATATATCTCTGAAATAATGAAATGAAATAGGTAAACACCATGACTAAACACGAGGCAACATATTGTATGGATAGTAAGTTACWTATTTTTTTTAGAAATAGGTTTTCAGAATACACATGCTAGAAAAGACTTCATAAAATAGTTCCAGTAATGTTTTTCTTTTTSTGTGGAAAGAGAGGAAGTAGAAGTGTAGGTAAAATCATGGACATTCATAATATAATAATGTAACTAGAACTTAATATATTACATCTTGTCAAAGTTTCCATGTGGAGGTACAAAAACATGCTGAGGACTTCCACAGCTCAGAAAGTGCCATCTGCTTTTGAAGCTGGAAGACCAAATAATAAACTTCAGCAGCTTCTGTCCCACTGCATGGTCTAGGTAAGAGTTGGACAAATTAACTGGATAATGTATTGAACAAACAAACTCTTTTAAGGACAGCTAAAGGTGCCCTTCTCAGCCATGAGTATACATTCACATCCATACTACTGATTAAAGTGTGACAGAAAACTGGAAACAGCTGCATTCAATATGTTCACTTGGAAGATCCATGAAGCGTAAATGTACATACTACCATGATATAGCTCTGTGGGGATGGGCACTATGTTCATTAAATTCCAGAGGAAAATTCTGAAAGTTCTGCAGGTARATAAGATGGAAGGATGATGCTGTCACATACTGGGAAGATTTTGATTAATGCTTGCTTGGAATCTCCCAAATAGATATCGCTGTGCAGAACAGGCAAAAATATAACGTAGAGACAAAAATCTAAGATGCCTAAAAAAATCAGTACTCATATTCTAAAAGTGACAATCCACCTTACTATCSAGAAAAATCAAAATCCTGATGACCTGATTATCTCAATCTCTTTCTTGTTAAATTTACCTTCCTTCAACCACTGAATGGAAGAAAAATCATTTGTCCTCATGATAGCMRTATCACTTTAACCACAAGGTAGAGCAAATTTTACATTAGGCAAATGCATTTCAGAACCCACTTATAGAATGAAATGTGTTTGAATTAATGTTCTTTGAATAACTTTAAAGAAGAAATCCATAAAACCAATCCAAAATACATTTCAAGTATGTGCTCAAAGCTTTAACTGAAAAAACCAATACAATCTCAATTATGAAACCACAAAAAATATTATACTCGAATGCACATTTTCAAACCAGTAATCAAATCATCCTAAAACAAACAGAAATAGAAACAACAAATGAAACTGCATTGAACCAGATTTCTATTTTCTTTAGGCAAGGCAAAAAACGTAAGCAATCAGAGCTTTATTGACTTTCTTCCATAAAGCTGCTGTTTCACAAGGATCATAAAGACAATGACTGAACATTTAAAACTCATTTAATCTTCATCAGGTTTGAGAAAATGGCCATTCTAAGGAAACTAATCATACAGTTAAAAAAAGCAATTTTTTGCTTATTTTATATAGCTCTAGACTATGGGAATGTATTAGTTTCCTGCACATGTGGATTAAAAAGCATGAATGAAAAGGAGAAAATCTGAAAATCTCTTTCTATAGATGTTATTGGATGCGTTAATTGTGTTTAACCACTGGAGTCATAGTGCATCCAAAACCAGAATAACTGTCAAATATGRTCTTCCAAACCAATGTAAAGTCAAATGTAACAAATGTATTTTTCCCCTGTTGGAAAGCCTTGAAACAGTAACAAAAAACGGTCATTTATTCTCCTCTTTGACTCTTTTCCTGCATTACAGGGAAAATAACCCCACTCATTAATTTTGCAGGTAAAGCATGCAGATAGAATTATCCATCTCCAACAGCCTCTGAGAACACAAATCATCAGTTTTATCATGGGTTCATATTTTACATCKTACGATACAAGATCTTGGGAGGCTACAACTGCTTTGTCAAGTTTGCTTTTTCCTTTGACAGAGGTTAAGGATGATTGCTGAAGGATTACAATTTTATTGCTGCTTGGTGAAGGATATACTGCTCTCTCCACATTTTAGAAGGACTCACAAGAATAATCACAAGTCATTTTGAAGGCAAAGCCCATAAACTCAAATTCATGTAAATCCCTGCTAGTCACAGTCTACAATCACACCTTGCAAGTTATTTTATTATCAAAGATAGCAGTATAAAGTTCCAATAAACAAAGGAAATGTGTAAATTGAACTATTTTTTCTTGAACAGGGAGAATGAGGCCATAAATACAGAGGTGTTAATTTTAAGGTAGAAAAAGAAGGAAATAGATGTTTTGTGTAAACTTGAACTCTATACCTAGAATAAATTTTTAATTGATGTTTAGCTGCATTTGTTGCTAAGATATTATTAGGCTTTGAAATCTGTACAGCTTTTTAATGGCTTTAATGTATGAAGGAAAGACAAAGCTACCAAAGCTGATGCAGCGCATACAATTATCTGACCAATGTCTCACACAAGAGAAGTCTCTGGGATTAAAAAMCAAATTTAGAATAGTTTATTACTATTGAGCTGTATAACTCTACCAGGTATTTTCTGAGAGAAAAAAAACCCCTCTTTATCTGCTAGATCAAAAGGAGAGAAMGTGATACAATTTTCTTTGTAAATTTTATGTACTTTTACAATCTGTACAAAAATCCTATARTAAATACACTGTCAGCTAATAAGATTTGATTGTGTGATGTGACTTTTTGATTGATTTGATGTGAYTTTGCTCCATTAATACTAGATGTTAATACTAAGCATAAAAGAAAAAAAAAATCCCTGTTTTAAATGTAGAGAAAGAGTAATGTAGAGATTCGTAGCTGAGAAGCAATAGAAGATGGAAATGAAAGTTTCTTAAATGGCAGCTCCTATTAGCCTTCCATATATTGAAAAGAGGATTTATCTTCTAAGAAGTGTGTTTCTAAAAGAAGTGGCAAAGCTTATGGGTTAAGCATACAATCTAACAAAAAAAAGCTGAATATTCTCTTCTCCCCATATCAATCTATTCTATGTACTGAGATAGGAAACCTCTGTCATTTTAGAATTTATCAACCTTCACATCACAGAGAAAAAGCTCAGAAGATAAACACAAAAACATTCAGATTTTGCTTTTATTTTCCTTTTTTTTTTTTTTTTGGTAGTAAAAAACAATTTTGAGAAGTCTAACATGGGTGTTTCATGGTAACTTTTGCAGCAGTCTCCTTCCTATACAGCAAAATTAGTCCTAGCTAAGGCTTCCTTTAATTTAATAATTACATTCTCTCACATCACAAATGTTTACAGTTCAGGTGCAGCRATTATCTCTAATACTTAAACTATGTAAAAAAAAAAATATTCTCTCAATCACAGTAATTTGATATTTTATTTGGGTGTCAGAATTATTTCTGAACATTTCTGAAGATTGAATATTTTACCATTATTTAACCTTACTAWTGCAAATATAACAAAACCCCCTATATTATTTCTGTTTTACTTYCTACCTAGCTTGCACAGATGAAATTCCATGACTGGAAAAGAGTTAATTCATTACCAAAGCATGATACCAATACCCATCTCAAAATGATAAATGAACCATTCTGAGAACTATTGCCTGTACAAGATGAAAAATGACAGTAGTGATTAGCCACACTTGTATAATGCTGATAGTACAGTGGCAAATGTACATATGACAACTTTTAGAATCATAGTTGTTTGGATAAGACTTTTAAAACCACTGAATCCACCCTGTAAAGTGAGATGTTGTTAACATGGCCATTTTTAATTTTTTATCTTAAACAATAGAGTAGTCTTAGCTCTAAAATGTGAACACAAATCTAATATATTCGATGTGTTAATTAATAAAGATAAAATATGAGCCCCCCCCCATTTGTAACCTACAAAATTATGTTTAAACTGTTTCAGTTCTCAAATTGACTTCATGTGTATCTGTAAATGTATCTGGATTTTGAATAAATTCTCCAAAAGACTGRAGTAATCTGTGTGAACTAAAATGTATCTTCAATCCAGATTATTTTACGCAAAAGTTTTCCAAATTTGCTTTCCAATTTTACTTGTCTTTTTATCATCTAAGGAAAAAACCAATTTGAAATCACACTTTATTGCTCAATGTAGATGACTAAAACTTGTTTAGTGTAACCCAGAGGTAAATTCTTACCTTACTGTGATAGGGATGAGTACACCCTTGCTGACAGATTGGTTCAGGGATACAGTCAGAATGTTCTGGGAGTTTCCACAGCCTAATCGAACTGTTGGTCTTCCCTCCACAAGATACAAGTGAAGAAATTGCTCTCCAAAATTTCTTTCACCAGCTTTGAAAACAAAAATGGGGACAGTCACWCTTTTGAAAGTGTAGGACCTCACAGAACTCTTTCATACTACTGGMATTCCATCATCAGACACGATGTCTRTGTGACACTGGGGACTCTTCATTACATCTTGAGTGACTGAGAAAAAAAATCAGACTCTGTAAACTCTGTGTACTWAATACCACTGCAGTTGCATCAATCTTACAGAGATCTTTACATTAATGAACTTTTCTCTATATCCAGCAGTATTAACAAGGTGACAATAAAAAACCCAAATCACATTCATTCAGCTTTTAMAATAAATTATAGAAAACAAAAATTACAAGAGAACATATCTTATAGATAGATTTAAAGATTATGAAAAATTCACCTTTCTCAATGAATGATATATTTCAGACTTGAAGAGAAGAAAAATTATTTACAAAGCATCAAACACWGTTACTTGGACTCTTCAAAATAGGAAAAAATATATACTTAATTTCACTTCCATTAAATAGTATACTATACATTGTAAAAATGACAGCAAAATATTTATATTTAAATGATGCATGATACATGGCTCTCCTACAAAGAAAAAGGACTGACACAGTTTCAAATGATATTGGGTGAATTTGCCCTTTGAATTTGACTGTATTTCCTTTTCAKAAAAGATAAGATAGTTCCTGTTTACAATTTTTATTCCCCTTTAAGAAAAATAGTTAAAATGTTAATCTGTTTTCTCATTGTATTTTACTATATTTAACCGAAATAAAATGACTAACTGAGTCATAAAACTGAATTTGCTGCATATATTGTTTGACATACAATACTCCTCTGAGTAGGAGGCCCTGGGTGCTGTCATGGATATCAGAAATCTTACACCTGCATTTGGGGGACCCTCAGTTATGGAGTGTCTGGGTCTGGGTGTGAGAGCCTGGAGTGAGTTTTCCATGAACCATGAGCAGGAGTCCCCTGGAGTGGGTCAGAAGGGCMGGAATCTGGGCTGGGTTTCAGCTGCTGGGTGGGAGCCTGGAGGTGCTGGGTAGGAGTTCCCAGGGCTGGAGCTGCTGGAGGGGGCCACAGTTCAGAACATCCTTTAATGATTTTATTCAGAAARGTAAAAAGAATCAGGGTATACTTGGGACTTAGAAAACATAAGAATTTGTAAAAACAAAATAATCAGGTTGATTTTGGAGGACAAAACAAAAGGCAAACATTGCTCTTTTAAGAGACAGAGAGGGACAACAGTGCTTGCAACAGCCTGATCATTTCCTTTTCTATAGCTCCTAGCAGAAGCAGTTCACAATGTAAACTCCATCCTCGAGAGCAGCTTTCTAGTCAACACTGCATTTCTTCAGTCTGTTACAAATCCTGATGACCTACTGAAGTCTTTTATGCTTAGACATATTTTGCATTCTGAACACCTAATTAACTCCAAAGCTATTTTAATTTGACTGCATTTCATGCCTTTGGCTTTTACAATTTCTTTCTGCAATTGTTTGATAATTCTCTTTCAAAATATATTACAMTATTGCACTTCTTTTTAACCCTTGCAAAACTGATGCATGCACATATTCTATTATTTGTTTCCTTATCTTCTCCCCTCCCTACACATGCTATTCCTAGCATTTCCAATTTCTACCAGTAAATAGATCTGTAAGTCACATTAATTCAGAGTGAATGAAGTGGATGTATATGTGCATAAATATAACATGKCTTGAAAAAGTGAGATTACAGATGAACAGCTTATTTCCCTTCTCCCAGTGACTCTGTCTCTATTCACATTGCCCACTAGTAAAAACTTGGAAGAAGGTCCTCATTATTACCAGTAAAGCAAAAAATCTGTGACGGCCCTCCCAAAGRCAGCATTACTTGAAACTTCAGAGAGTGTTGCTGCTTGAACTTCAGTCTAGGGAGCACTTTTAAGTCACACTTACAGGTGACTAACAGCATTCTTCGCATTATTTGCTAGGTGGTATGAAATCATTTGAAAGGACAATCCTTTAAATCTCTACAATGAACATGAGGAGGCAGAGATTTTTGTTCTGGCAATGTGACAGAGCATATGCTACCTGGTGTATGTGATGGAAGTTACCTTCATGGGAAAATCCCAAGTCACAAGCAAAACAGACAAGTTCTGGGAAGAGACAGGGATCAGGAAATATCAGARTTTAAAATCATGTTGAATATTAGGGGTAAATTATCTTGACCTTAGTGGAGATAATGCGAGGGGTTCAGGCTAAAGAATCCAGATTTCAACAATCATCCTTTCAGAGAAAACTGCTAGCTGGAAGGTTATTTTTGTACATYAGTATGACAACAAGGAAGTGGCAACAGGGCTTAAATGACTGCCTATCTAAAAGACAGATTTTAAGTCCCATTAAAATATGGGATAAGCTTTATTAAGAAAGAAAATTTATTTCAACACAGAGGAAGGATACTGTGAAATGCTCTGCTTGAAAATGCCAGCTGAAATAAACAGACTACAGCCAGCATGCCTGAAATGCCCCTATTTAGTTTCACAAGGGTAAGGGGAATATGGGAAGGTCTGGGGAACAGAGCTTCTGAGAGCACAGGAAATAATTTATGAGCACAACTTATGAAAAGGGAGTTGTTGTCCTTAAGGAATGCTATAAACATGGGCTGTGATATCTGAAATCCAATTGTCAGAAGTTATAGGCTACCATATATAGCAGAAGCTAAACAATCTACCCTTGAAGGGATCGTGAGCAGCATTATGCTGACTCTGTTAAAAGCGAAAATGATGAAGTAAAACTTTACAAGTGTATCAGGTTTTTATGATCACTAACAATTTATTTTGCTTTGTGGCAGAATATCACAATTTGCTTTGACATGTCGATGAAATTTAATCATGCAAACAAATAAAATAATTAAGGAATAGAAATTTTATGGATGGATTCTGTAGTCAACAAATCTTCTCAAATGATGGTTAATCTTTATTGRCACAAATGTAATTGTCACATTCTATCAACAATTTAAACATAAGGTAACTGAAAATATTCCAGACAGTTTTAGTCCATTTACTATTAACATTCAGACATTTCTTGAATACATACTGAAATAATGAGAGAAAACATAATTATTAAGAATGTAAAAACATTTTTCTTTGTATTAAAACAGATGTACATATAATAATTTGCTATAAATCTCACATAGGCTTCTATGATATCCTAGCTCCCCATTTTTTCAACAGACAATCTATTTTTGGAAGTGTCTACAAGTCCTTAGTACTTGGTCATTTCAACCAACCAACCATTGATAAAATTATTRCCAATAAAGGCACCAAATAGGAAAATTATTTTTAACAACAGTATTGTATGATTTACTAGAGCGATGTGCCTAGCACATGTAATGATTCTCATATTCTGCCTATTGGTTAGCCTATAAGCAAGCTTATTTACTATATTCTCTATATTTATTTTATTTGTCTTTTATATTTGCATATATATAATTGCACTAACCGCTGAAAGGTATTAAAACAATGCATTGATAGTTTAAATGTTCTGTTCTCTTTATTTTAAAGTGGGTGAACATGAAAAGGTGAAGAAGGCAGAGATATTTTTTTATTCTTCACTGGCTAATGTACTAGGTGAAGACAGATGCAAGTTTTAATATTTTTATGCTATCCTTATGATTTTGGCTGGAATAGTCTTCTTATGCATAATTTCTGATTCAAATTCATTTGTGAATCAGTAGCATCTTGTCTGAGATTATTCCCTGTAATTAAATRTTTACTAATTATCTGCCAGAAAAAACAGATGTAACCTCACCACCACCTGGTAAAAACAGGTGTGTTTGTAATATGTAATCTGAAGGTGGATTAATTTTTAAAAAATAATCAAAATGTCTAACGATTCTCTAGTCAAGTACATCTGAAAGAAGCAGACCACTGCATTGTTCTTTCTATTTAAAAAAAATATTTTGACAAATAGAAAGGTGTCAAAAAGGTGTTTCGCTTTATGAATTTGTGAAGCTTATTGTAACCATAATTATGAAACCATTGTTAATGTGTGAAAATTATAAGAATCTGAAAATGTTGGGAACATTAACCCTTGGAAGTGTGTGGTTCATGCACCTAGTGAGTGCAATAGCCTCAAGTTGGCTTTCTGCTGATGGTTCATTCCTCAGATGTTTGATGGTAACACAGCTTCAAGAAAGGAGCAGTAAAGGCAGGAGTTGTATTACTATTAAAAATGGGAGCRCTGACAACAGCAGCTTCTCTTGTAATCAATAGAAGTAAAAATGAAAAACAGAGCAGGGAAAAAAAACGGGGATGAAGGAAATACAGAGAAAGCATATGAGGGAACTCACAAAGGATATTTATCTGACAGAAGAGCTTCATGCCTGCATACAAAAGTAATTTAAAAATTATCARTTATCTGTATAGGCACATGGAGTTCATAAAATACTGGAGAGATTTTTATTTACAATTTTATATAGTATTTTCTTTTACATTAAYGTAAAACTAAATAAGAATTTTGATCTGAACCATCATAACAAATATTTGTAACATTTGGAAAGTAATTTAATTACCAGGGAGACACAGAACAAAATTCTACAAGATGTACAGTCATCCATTATTTCCTAGGTCTGTGTTACACAGCTAGGCAGAGATCCAAGTTTTTTTTTATCTATTTCTTTATTTATTTATTATTTATTTATCTTAACAGAAATCTAACCTTAATATAAACCCTAATGGTCAYTAAAAGAGTGGAATATTGTAAATCAATTAAAATTTCATTTTAGGGGTAAGAAATGGAATGAGAAGGCAAGTATGACATGCTACTGAGAACTTGCAAAGAAAAGGTGAGTTTTCACTGCATGAAAATATACAAAGGTTATCCCAAGTTCCTGGAGCTAGCACAGCTCAGTTTTACACCACTAATGCTGACCCACACTTCTTCCTCCTGTTTGGGTGCATGAAGGGACAAGAATTGAGMTGTGACACAGCCCATGGAAGTCTCAGATAGGGGTAACAGGAAAGCAGYACACTGCATGGTTCCCCAMTAATGCTATTGTATCTTTCCAGAAAGCAGAAATGCATATATTCTAAAGAACGTGAAGTCCTCAAACACTGCTGAAACAAAATCTCTGCAAACACCTGAAAAATACCATATTAACAATTTTCCATAGACAGTATGAACTAATAGCTAAACAGGTTATTTTCAGTTTTAATATCTAATTAGGTTAGATGCAGAATGAGTACATTATCTAAAAAAGAAAATACATAGAGTCATCTAGTTAACCCCTTGCAGTGAGCAGGGATATCTTTGACYAGATAAGGTTGAGCAGAGTCTTCTCAAAACTCACTTGGATGATTCCAGGGATGAGGAGTCTATCTCCTCTCCGGGCAATACATTCCAGCACCTTGCTCCCCTCATTGTAAAAAATTTCCTCTTTATATCTAGTCTACATTGACACTCTTTTAGTTTAAAGACATTATTCCATGTCCTATTGCAACAGGCCCTGCTAAAAAGTTTCACCCCTAATTTCTTATAAATACCCTTTTAATACTTAAAGACTGGAATGTGGTGTCTCCAGAGCCTTCTTTTCTCCAGGCTGAAAAAACTCAACTCCTTTTAGCTTCAGAAAACATCATTTCCTCCTGAGCATAGCAGAGAATCTTTTTTTTTTTTTTTTTTTTGGTTTGGACTTTGAGATTTTTAGCTCACAGAGATGCTTACTCAGGGCCTATGTGTAGATAGCAAGATTAACTTTGGCTGGAGCCAAATTACTTTGCAGTGATGAAGCGAACAAAATCACTAAATGCCAAATATATTCAAAGTACTTCCAATAACCTTCCTTGAATGCTTCTTCAAGGGCAAATAACTCCTCTTGAAATTGAAATAACTAACATGTATATAAAATATTTCAATATAAAGAACTGCTCCATCACCACTTATCCATGATTCTTAGCAAATTTTGCAGTACTATAGCTTAGGCAGCTGCAATAATAGCCCAGATATAACATAGAAGGATTTGAGAAACTATTTTGAAAAGCAGTAAACATTAATTTTCAATTTGGGGCAAGAGTGTTTCACATCTAAAAAAATGTAGTACACACAATAATAAGAGGCATAATTAAATAATGCCACAAAGCTTATATTATTTTTAACCCTGGCTTATAAACATGCACATAGTTCAGGTGAATTCACATATRCTACTACCAGATGAATAGAAATGCAACAAAATTTAAGAATAAATTTAAATTTATTCAGAATAWTTTATGCTGTATCAACAAGATTTCTTTGTGTAGAGAAACCCTAGGAGGCTGCAGTGAACTGAAAATGCTCCTAATGGTTTTGTCTTTGTGGAATAAATCTATCAAATATTTCTCCATCTCTTCTTGGGTTGGGGAAGAAATCACCTCACTTTCCATGTTTTCCATTTGCAAGAAATTGCAAGATAAAATACATAATGAAATACTYAACTGGCAGAGAAGTCTATTTTTTCTTGCTGACTAGTGAAAAGTGTACTTCTGTCTCAGAAGTTTATGCCATATATTGAGGAATGAAATATGCAGACAAGAAGCAACTTTTTAATGTAGTATTAACAGGCATACATCCAAGTCTGCAAGTATACTCTCTGGGGAATACAAAAGAATTCTCTGAAGTGTGAAATCACAGTGAGTACTTCAAAATATGGCAAAATTGCAGAACTTAAGATAGTTCTATAAATCAAGAATTTGGAACCAAGATCACAATTATAAAAAGCAAGACTCAATCCAACTCTGGAGAAGCTGTTTCTCTATAATAAGTTGTTTAAAACTTCTTCAATATTTGTATTTTAGAGCTGKAAAAYTTAACAACTAAAGTCACATGCTTACTATGTTCTTTCTTGTCAGGAAGCTGCATTTTCTCTTGTAAGTTATGTTTTGCTCAATGAGTCATGAATTAAAGAACTTTCCAGAGGAACACAAGGAACAATGGTTTGAATTTTATAATGCAGCATGCATTAGAATACCAAAAGGCTTCTACTGCATTTTAATGACTCATTTTGCTGTTGAAGAGGAAATGCCAGATGATGTACACTAAAGTTAATAAGGACCTGAAGGAGCTAAAACTGATACTTAGCTTCAAGTATCTTTGGTACTCACTGTAAAGAATTGTGCCATTTAGAGCAGTTGTTTTCACAGTCAAGTACAGAGTCGTCAGATTGCTTGTTTCCTGCCCAGATGCAGTCCTGGTATCAGATACAGATGTCAGAGAAGGTAGCTCCAAATAAGAATTTCCAGTGAAGGATGGAAAAAACAGTGCTACATCTGAAATGAACAACAAAAAGCCAATTTTATTAATTTATTACAAAATAAAGCAATAAAATGCAAGTACATTTCAAAAGATCCATTTTTGCTTACCTGTGAATAGCATTATCAACTATAGTATTTGTTGAGCATGCCTATAAATTTATTTAATTTCAAACATTCACATCAAAGGGGCAGAAAATGAAAAAGTTCTGGCATCTGCTTATTACCAGAAATGAAAGTACCATTATAGGAGGGACTACTGTTGGAAGATCCAAATTAAAAAGGTTGGCATAAATTTTCRTCTTTACAGATGTGTAAGTGCAGAACTTTTGTCCCATTACTCCTCTGTGAAGTACTTTTCATTTTTATTTCTGGACAAGAAACTCTTCTTCATTTTCAGGATACTCAGATTTATTATTTGAAATTATAAAGAGGATACCATTGGGCAGTATATGYATTTTCCCCACTGCATTTCTCTGGAAATGAATAATTGTTAAGAGAAAATTTTTRAGTGTGAAGGCTTAACATTTACAATGTTTATTGCATTCATTACTTTAGTCATTAYGGGTTTTGGGTTTGTTTTACCCTGTAGACATGATAATAGTATCAYGAATGCAAGAAAAAATAAACTAAAACTAATTGAGGTTAGGCAGAATGTCTGCCTGATGCCTTAAGAATCCTATTTAAGCAAAACATCTTGAAGATTGCCCAGACTGATCACCAGGGATATGAATAAGGGATAAGCAATAAGAAAAATATTTTGAGTTCAGGTAATRTTTTTGCAAAGAAATTTTTAGTTTAATGAACTAAAACTATACAATGGATCTGTGAGTGATGATTACATACAAGCATGACTAATAATTTTTTTAAATTTGTATTCACTTTATTAATTTTATGTTTGTTTGTGAATCTGACCACTATTTATCCTCAGCTGTTTTTATGGACTTAAGAAAAAAGGACAAAAGGAAAGGCATAGCTAAACAAGCACATGGAAGGACAGTCATTAAAAACCCCACACCCTGACAGCAAAAGAAAGGCAGGATGGAAAGCAATGACTAGTTATGTTTCTAAATCATAGGTCTGGAAAAGTCAGGATTGTTGGAGAARGTGGAAAAAGCTACGGGATGAAAAAAAAAGGTCAAACGTTGGCATAGGTTACCCAGAGAGGTTTGTCAGGTCTCAGTTCTTGGAGATTTTCGAAACCTGACTGGACATGGTTGTAAGAAACCTGTTCTGGGTGATCCTGTTCTGCTTGAGCAGGGGGTTGGACTTGATGGTCTCAAGGTGATGGTCCCTTCCTTCAGCAGATTGGTGATTCTGTTATCCATCACAGGGAGGTTCTGTGCACTCAACCTTAATMATTATTCTTCAAGTGCAGTGCCTTTAAAAACCTCAGTGTAGTTCAGTACTCACAATATAGTGGTACACTAAGCAACAAAGCTATTAAAATGTCTTTTATTAGGTAGTTTAAAAAAACCCAACTAGTCAACTTGGAGAGTAACTGTGCACAGTTTATATTCTAAATTTATATTAATCTGCGAAGTATCTTTCAGCTAGGTGAAGGAAAGGGGGGAAAGAATGAGGAGGGGAAGGGAGCATGGTATACCTGGGCAATCCTGAAAGGAAGGCCAATCTCATCTGTCCTTCAGGAAGAATAGCTCCCTTCAAAGGAGAGATCTCCCATAAAGATTTAAAACTTTCCAGCACCTTGCATCCAGAAGTCTGCATTGATGTGTATGAAAAACTGAGAAAAGATGTTATTTCAAGAGTTGTGCCTACACCTGCAGTGCTGTGGCCAAAGCAGCCTAGGCTTCCATCACCAGTGCTGTGAAGTCCTCTCACAGATCAGTAGAAGAGACACAGSAAATGCATCAACTGCATCAGAAACAAATGCATACCTGGCAAAAAAGCCATCCAGAAATGCCAAGATGCAGAGCACACCCTCTTCCCTATGGAGTGCAGGCTATTAGCCTGCTGATCCTTAACAGCCATTTTCTGCCCTAAAGCTGTATAACAGCTGCAATATGTTGCAAGTCTACAACATCAGTAAAGATGTCACTGAGAGCACAGGGATTAGTCTTCTGCTTGGATGAAGGGCCTAAGTGGAAGAAAAYAGATTGAGTCTGTGTATGAAGAGCATGAAATCTATGTGATAAAGTACACMGATAGAATACTATGGGCAAAGCTGCAAGTCTGGACTAAATTTTTCCACTTCCCTCATTATACTAAACTCTAATTAGCAGAAATTAAAGTCCTGTGCAGCACTGGCCATGACTGCACACTGGTAAGATCCATGAATCAGATCCAAGGAGGGGCATCTGCTGAACTACAATGAGCTAATTGTAGCTCTACCACATTATGACTACATTTTAGTACTGCTTCCTAGCAATATTTACAGATCTCTGTATTTTAAGGTGGTTGCTGKCAATGACTAATTCAGTATTTAATTCACTTCACAGGACAGGCAAACAAGAAAAAGTTGTTATTTAATTCCACCCTGGGTCCACT
This sequence comes from Alauda arvensis, assembly GCA_902810485.1. NCBI lineage: Eukaryota > Metazoa > Chordata > Aves > Passeriformes > Alaudidae > Alauda > Alauda arvensis. The sequence goes on along the minus strand of CADDXX010000137.1, from coordinate 16,526 downwards.
CTCTGACACTGTCACTTCTGTCCATGATCACAAGAGACTCTACAGGGGCAGTGGTCTCCAAAGTGAGTAGAGTGCCTGCAGCCTAAGGGGTTCTCAAAAAAATTAACAAAGATGCAAGAAGAAATATAAGCTTTCTCACATTTTAGGGTAAAAAAGATTACAAATAATTCAAGGTAAAAAAAATTGTATCAGAGACCACAGAGTTGGGTCTGAATTACCTGACAAACACATATTGCTAAAAATGATACTTTAACAATTTAACTGAAGACTCAAATTTTCTGCTGAAATAAATAATTCATCTGCAATACTAGTTAAGACAATATTTTCACAATATTTTCACAATAACACATAGTACAACAAGAAGTTGAGAAATATCAACAGGTTTCTATTATGTCCCTACCTGACTTTGTCGTAGTCAGAAAATAAAGAGTAAGGGGAAGAATATAGTTTTTTACTGCTAGTAAAATGGAATCAATCTGTTTCCACTCCTACCTCTAATTYTCCCTTTGCATTCTTTGTTTTTTTATGACAAGTTTGGCTTAGCACTGAATTCTATTAAATTCTGCTGAATTCTTTTTAAAATATATTTTTTCAGTCCTGAAGATGTTAAGACTCATCAACTACACCAGCCATCAGTAAATGTAAATGAGAATTCAAATGAGAATCAAGAAAGACTTTTAACATCACAAAAGCTTAGAAAGAAATGAAATGCATTCATCTTCTAGTAGGAAAATCAGACCAAACACCTGATTAAGCTTGTCTACAATCTTCARGGTAGATAAATTCCTTGAATGTCCCTGGTCCTCTTTAATAATGAAAGTAACTGGATAATCCTAGGATGTGATTGTCCTCACTCGATTGTTGTAATGCAGYTKTAGACCAGGCAGATATTTTCCTTATAGGGAAAATATGTTTTCATTTTACCTTAAGACCAAAAAGGTAAAAGCCCTAGAAACTTCTATGCATTCCTAGCAGCTATTGGTTTAATGSCAGGACAGAGGCATGGATAGGTCTCTTTACCTGTCTTTTAGCGATGTAACTGTTCTTCATTGGGCAGTTTGCCAAGGACATCCCCCTGCCCCCTGACCTTTAGATATTTATTGGACTGCGCAGAGCCCTCGTGGCTTTTTTGGGGTGCTTTACATGGTGCTATAGTCTTCTTGCACTTGTGTATGGCTTATTTTTATTTGCTTTATACTGTTTGTCATTTTCTGTTTTATTAAAACCTTTTCTGTTAAAACGCACRCCTGGAGAAGTGCTCTCGCTCTTATTAAGCCACTCTGTGAGGTGCAGGCGCCCTCAGAGAGACTTGATACATCTCCGTGGCTCACTGCACGCTGGCCACCTGTAAGAATGTATCACCCGATCATGACCTAAGCCTGCCTCTTTCACTCTATTTGCTACAAAAGGACTTGAGGGCCAATAGTTTAGCTGTGAACATGCACACCACCAATATCTGAAGGTAGATGAACAATTCTCATTTTTGTTGCTTATACATCAGAGATAGATGGCCTGCAGAARGATTTTCTTTAGGCAAAACCAAATTAGTACAGTAGTACTGATTTATGAAATGTTAAAGATGAACTGARCAGGATGTAAGAATATTTAGTCAGGGGCTTAAACTCTGAACCTGCTGTTTGTATCTTTCAATTACAATGATAAACATCCTCTGAAAACCTATGGACAGGTTCTGTGCTTGTTCTTCTTTTCCTTCACTCAGAGAATGTAATAGAAGCACAGGGGATAAAAACTTTTACAAGCAGTGCAGCAAACCTCTTCCATATTATCCAGAATGGAGGTGTTCCCAGCAGGCAGAAAGTCAGTTAAGAAGCAATATCAAGGGTCTGATGAATACATGATCTGTTCTAGCAATCTCATGCTTGCAGAATTTAACCACCCTAGAGTAATGCATTCTTCTATCTCATGTTCATGGCGTGAAGAAAATCAAAGTGAAATAARTATGATTCAGAAAATTCCTAGGGATTATGTCTGGTACATATGAAATCTGACTTGTTGTTTCATAAAACATCACATGCACCTACAACAGTACAGAAATACAGTAACTATTTCCTATGAAATAATTGATTATTGAGTTCATCTGTTTCAAGGCAATAAAATATGAAATACAATAAATCTTACCCTTTCTGCTTTCATTCATTTGTCTCAATGCACAAAAGCCTCCTGCGTGCTGTAACTGAACTCCTGCATCACAAAGCAAAAAAATCCTTACAAAATAAAATGCACAAGTCTTCCTCTATCAGGCCAGCCTGGYGCCTTTTTGATAATGCTCTCCGCTGTCAACTGGGAGGTCTGAAATCAGATCACTGACTTAATCTCTTACTTTGCAGACTKCTAGGGTCTTTGAATGGCAGAAAGACAGTGCATTTAATTGTGAAGACTCRAGAGAAAAGCACAAGAGGCAATGGGTCACATAAGCAATCCTTAGAGCAGGACATCTATTCATTTTCATTGAAGGAAACTGCCATACAAGTGGAGCAGTAATAGRAGAAAAGACTTTTTAAAAAATTTGGAAAATAAACCAGAAAATATTCAGCAAGCAYGCATCTGCAAAGGTACAATGAAACACAGAGCAGAAACAGGGATGATCAAAGGGATGGCATGGTTTCCAAATGGAGATATAGAACAGGCTTATTCAACATGCAGAGGAAAATGTGAGTAAGAAATGTCTTGGAACACAGCAGGTAAGGGCACTCTATGCAATTATTGTTACTATCAGCTCACAAGCTTGCAAAAAAAAAATAAAAAAGGAAATTCTTATTAACTTTTTGCAGAATGTTTGGGGTAGTTGCCAAAAGATATTATGTGGGTCAAAAATATATTAAAAATTATGAAAAATTAAGGACAATACAAGAACAAGGGAAACTAATCCACCAGACTAGCAAATGTAATGGAACCACAGGTCAGGAAATCTTAGTGTCATTGGTTGGTGGAAGCTGAAGTAAGGCACTTGGGGGAAAATCTCAGTTATCCTCTCTTATATGTCTTTTTCAAAGAGTGACTGTTTTTTTCTCTGAAACAGGATATTGAGTTAGATGCCCTCTTGGCTTGGTCTGACTTCTGATTTTTGTGTGACTTGTTCTGCTCTGTGTAAGATTGCATGACAGAAACTAAGAGAGATGCAGACCATTTAACATAAAGGAAATTAATGATTCTGTAGATATCTGAAGCATATAGAAATTGTCATTACCCAGTGCCTGGAAGTACTCATATCTTTTGACAGCTGTATTTCACTAAGCAGATCAACCCAATGTAAATATGCTTTTCGATTCATTTCAAGGGAAAAAAAATTGTTRATCGTTTTAGCGTTCCTTAAATACAAAGAAACTGAAGAATTAGGTGCATGTCTGATAAAACTTGATAATGGTAAATCAGTTTGATGTTAACATGCTTTGTGAAAAAGAGAGACACAAAAAGAAGAAAAAATATTTTCATATTCCTATTTTGTAGCTCACAATATTCCTCTTCCAATCTCACATTTTATGAAGGAAGAATAATTTTGGTTTTTGCCTAGACCTTCAGTTGTTATACAACAGCAAAGTTATAACTGCATTCATTTATAGAAGATAAAAATTTAGTCAACTGCTGTGTCTGTGTGAAAGGATAAAAAYGACCTGTCTCAGAATAATAAGAATTGGATTCAGTTAATGGGCGAGAAACATTCTAAAATGTCCAGGTGAGGTGTAATTATTAAGTTGTGTAATTTTTTTCTCAATTTTGCATAGACATGGAAAGTCCAGAGGTGTCAGCAAGCACAACAGACTGACATGGAAAMGAAAAAAAAAGGAAATTATTAATTCATATTCAGCTCAAGATTTTGTGAGAATAGAATTGACACCTCCACAGAAAAATGAAGTGTGATGTTTTATATTGGAAAAATCCCAACAATCTAGTTATTGTTAGCCCAAATACACAAATAGAATTAGCCTCTTACTGCCTGTTTTTTGATAGTTTTGAAAACAACACAGTGATTTGTCTTTTTCTATTTRATTAGTTTCATCTCCAAAATTTACTACTTTTCTCCTAAGTGCATTGGATTTTGAAGCGGAAAGAATGTTCCTAATTGATACTTGTACCTAATCAAATGTATTTTACCACCTGCATTCAAAATGATGCATAAGTGCTTCTCTTTTCCTGAATTTGACATAGAGGAAATTGGGAAGCTATTATCTAATATTTTTTCAAGCTCAAATATTTGACAGGAAATATGATCTTCCTGCAAAAACACCAGAGTTTTATCTATTTTTAAAAAGCACCCCATCTAGGGGGGAAATGAATGTCCTTTATATCTTAATTTATATATTTCTATCTTTCCCAAGTACAGGAAAAAATCTAAAACAAACTCTCAATATGAAACCATAATTTAAACTGGAGTTGTCATATTACACKGCTATATTAGGTGCTGAAATGCTGGTTTCTTTGAAGGTCGTTGTGACACRTATTATGGCAAAATTTAATGAAGCAAGACTTGTAAAAATCTTTTGAAGTTCCCTCATTAATGTATTTGTTCTGTAAAATATCATAGAAGATCTACTTGAACATGAGCTTTCACAGTTTTGATTCACATCTAATGAACTGGTAAAAGAAGAAAATGAAATAAGGTATTGATTTTCAGTGGGAAAAGAGGAAGCTGTCATAACATGTTTGAAAACTCATACTTTTCATAACAAGTTGATGTACTAGAGATCATCATTGTAATGAGCACTGTTTGGTTCCATGAATGAATGGGTCAAATGACTTAATTTTCTATTGGTTCGCAGTGAGTCTCAGCYAAATGTGTATATATTTTATTTGTATGCTATGATTCTTACATTTATCAAAATTCCAAGGCCTTTTTAGTTTWGTTTTGTTTTGTTTTTATGGGGTATCAATGTGTTTTCAGTCACTTTAATTTTTTCTCTGCCATCTAAGTTTAATTTTATTCTCTGCAAYGGTGCTTGAACACATAAACAAACATTTCTATCCCAAAGGATCTTAGAAACACTTGAAGAGTAATTGCCTATAAAAGTTTAATTCRGAAAAATATTCAGATTTTTTCAGTGTGTGTCATATTTAGTCAGTTGAAGAGGAATCTTCCATCTGGATGACATTGCAGACTAATTTGTCATACTGTTGGCACCAGATATTAAATGATCAATATTAAAAGTGAAATGCAAGCTGTAGTTTTAAGMACACTAAATTTAATTGCTCATGTAAATAACACAGTTTATGTATTGCTACATTATGTATGAAGCAGATTTTTATTACATTCCTGGGAGWTTTTGATGAGATTTTAATAAGACTTTCCTATTATTATTTCACTATATAAGTACATAATTTACAGAATTGTGTAAATCTAATCTGAGTTCTAATCTGAACTTGTTTTCATAGGTTCAGGGTGCAAACAAAATAGGAATATGAAAGCAATTTCTTCTCTCTCTTGATTATATTAAGATCTTGATATGGCTTCCTTTGGGATCATGTAGCTAACTCAAAGGCTTGGTGGAAAAAAAATCAACAATTAACTGGAAAAAAAGAATATTTAAGTGTTAAAATTATTATCAAATTAAGTTAGTATCAGAGCTTGAATTAGAAAACCAGATATTTTACTCTGTTTGCCCTTTCTTTGAGCATTCAAAAAACAGTAGTTTTCTGCCCCCAGTTTTGCTAATGTAATCTATTAATTTTTAACCTAAAATGCAAAAAATATAAAAGGGAGAAGTATCTATATAGACATCTTACCTTTTCCTTTCCTTTATTTCCTAACATTCACCACTGTCACATTACTTAGGAATTATAAAGCTAGAAATATCACTTACATATAATGACTACTTTGAATATTTACACTATAATGTATGCAATATTGGTCTTAGAAAAGTATTTTCCAATTGATTTTTAATATATTTACTCTGTTCATATTTAAAAATAACAAAACAATAATAAAAAAATCTTAACTGTAGTAACTTTGATTGTTTTTTTGGCAATTACAAGACAGCAACATTTGGAGGAAGTATGTTCATTTGCAAATATTTATGTTTGCTTAATCCCAACAGCAATAATTTCAAAGTATTTTAATTGGGCTCAAGCCCACAAGCCAGCTCAGTCACATGAAATTTCTAAAGGATATTAAAATCAAGTAAGCAAACTTATCTGGATTAAAATAATGAGGTGGCCAATTGAAAAGGCATAAAATTGCATAATTCCTAATTTTTTAGCTGCCTTATTCAGCCAAGATGTAATACTTTCTGACATATTAATTTTATCTTGGCTATAGTGTTTAACTGTAGTATCCCCACTCTCCCACTTCCAAAACATAACTGRTAGAAGTTCCAGATGAGATGGATGTTCAGTATTAAAGGTTTCAGTTCATCTGCTTGCTTTTCTTCCATTGATTTTATGCGACAGTGTTAGCAAACCTTTACTGTGGGTGTAGGTGAAACTAAGAGAGCACCCCCTTGGTGTATCTGTACATTATCTTGTTTGTGCAAACTCTGTGTAGATTTTTGGACAGGGCTTTGAGCAACCTGTTCTACTTAAAAATGTCTATTTTTTTTTAAGGGGGAGTTTTAAAGGACCAGATGACTTTTAAAGGACTCTTCAACCCAAACCACTTGTTGATTCTATGGTTTTATTAAAGCAGAAGTGACTGAGCAGTAGACAGGACACTAGCTACCTTGCCATAACTGCTGCCTCTTGGGCCAGTGTAATCCTTTCTGAGGAGGAAGGCAGAAAGAGGGGGAAGACTGCTTTCCTGGGGAGCAACAGAAAGCTCCTTTTGGAGACAAAAGAAGACGACAGCATGGCTATAAACACAGCATTCCCAAACCCAATTTTTCCCTTTCTATTCTGCTTGACCAAAAATGCCTGCCTAAATTGAGTCCCAAAGGTAAAAAAAGGTCTGTGAAGAAAGCCACCAGTTTTGAACAGATCTTTTTGCAGCCTTTTTTTCTTTTGGAGAGCAGATCTGACTTTTGTCTATACAGGGAGTTAGTGGTTTATGTTCCATGCAGGATAATTTTAGACTAAGATTTCTTTCATATTTTGGGGTGCTGTCTGAAAGAGAAGGAAAACAGCCCTTCAACTCTAGCTTTACTTAAAACAAGAAAAGTGATTGCTCCAGACTAAAACATCTTGTTKCAAAATCACTTCTGGTAYTCTTTTCCCACTTAGTGCAGAATAYYACATGCSTATTGATTTCACCACATACCAAAATCTTCCTTTTGCTTAACTGCACAGAATTAGATTTTAGCACTAYTATTACCCTCTTTGCATTGGTGTAAATAGATCTACTCCTTCAGGTTGTTGAAATTAAATGAATAAGGCAGTCASTGAAAGGACAGAGATCATTTTATCCTACAGAAAAGTGTGTGCACACAAAACATTTCCTTTTCTCCGTGGCTCACTGCAGATTTAAAAAACATTAGTTTCAAGATAAGCAAAACTTCTGCTTGACAGGAATTCAAGTTCAGGTGTCCAAGCTACAACACCAGAAKGTAGTTTGGAAAATGCAGTAGTTGAAATGACACAAATGATAGGAAGTAAATATCAAGTTATTTTCCAGCATTTGTCAATAGTTGAGAAGCAGTTTCTTGTGTACATGGATATTCCCATAAAGGATCCCAGGAGGTAAATAATCATCTCTTCCAGGCAACAGTACAAATACAGAAACATTTGTCATGGACTAAAGTAATCCTTGTTCCTCAACAACATGTAAAAGAGAATTTCTTAAGCAAGGTATGAAACAGCAGTAGATCTCAAGTATACCTAGATTCATTGAGAAAAACACCCAGGTACTACTTGTTTTTTGTTTTTGTTTTTTGTGTTTGTTTTTTGTTTTTGTGCTAAGGAATTCATCTTGTGGTATCTTATTTTCAATTGAATATCTATTTTTAAATAGTATGTCACATTTTCTCATAGATCTTCAAACTGTCTAATTCTTTCACTGATATCAATGATTTCCTTATGCATTGGAATGACTTTCACTTTATTTTTAGGGAGAAAAAGTGATAATTCTTGCAGTTTTCCATTATGAGATCTGTTTAACAGCTGAGTAGCAATTAAAAAAAACCCAGCACTGCAAAGCTGATACTGAACTGTTTGTGGAATAGAGAGTTAACTTAAAATGTAAGATTTTTATGTGATATAAAATCAGGAGATTCTTCTCTGCAACTTGATAGTGAAAAGTGGGACATAAGCAGTCATTCTTTTATAAAATTTAGGAAATTCTACGTATTTTGGAAATGAGGCCAAAGTAAATGAAGTGTACATTTGGATAAACCATTTTGCTGCATCACCAAAATACTCTTTCTCACATTAGTATAAATGTCTGTGGATGGTCCAAGAAAAAATCTATCATAATATGCACTCTGCTGCTGATAAATATCACAGCTGAACTCACAGGACAGAAGCAAGTTTTAGATAAGAGATGCTTAAGTATTGATTAACACCATGAGAAGGAATCATGCTCCCAGACAGAAGAACAACTGACTACCAAAAGAAAAGGAGAAATGGCAATTACATTTAAAACATGACTTTTAAAAAGTCCTCAGATAGGCTTTCATCCCTCACACCTGTCCTAAAAAATGTCTGTTATTGGGCAGTCCACCTCTTTCCCCAACAACCCAACACAGAATAGGAAGAATCTGGGTTCTGTGCTGTCCACTGGCTCAGAGTTCCAAACTCCTTACTTAGGATCCAGAAATCTGCAGATGCCCGGGCTTCCAGGTCTGAGTAATGAAACCCTGCACTTCTGGACACTCATCAGATCATCCAGGAGTTTACAGAGACTAATGAATTTCTGCAAGACTGAGAAACCACCTGTCTCAAGTTGGAACAGCCTTGTTGAGTTTTTGATGGCAATAATGTCAAAGTAGTAGGTCCCAGTAAACATATAATTTTGGTTTTATTGTTCCAAATTGAAATTAGAAGAAAMTCCTATTTTTTTTGYTACAGTTGAAGAATGTATTTTTCTAGCAAACCTAAAAACTATCCATGGAACACACTGTGAAAGAACTAACTTTATTACTTGTAAATTTTTATTTTATTCTGCTTTATTTGTTACTTTGTCACACTGCATATTTTATATATGCTGCTTCCAACAACCAGGAGCAGATAAAATAGTCTACCTTTTTTTTTTTTGTTTTTCTTTTTTGTCTTAAAAAGGAAATTTTCAGTCCAAGAGTTCAGATAGGAAATGCAGGCATAAATCAATATGGTACATTCCAGTGTTAAAGGGGGAATGGAACCAACCATAAGAATTTATACAAAATATATTAATTTACTTTCCATATTTAGACAGAAATGTTTTAGAATTTCATAGTTACTTCATTAGCACATCTTTCTGCATAGCAGCTTCTCAAGGATATCCAGTGAGCTTTTTTTCAGTCTAATACATTTGTTTTATGGGACATTTTAAAATTCAAGCTTAAAATCTGATATCAAATAGAGTAAGAAAGATGGCATTATAATCAGAGCCAGGAATTTTGAATCTGTAGTAATTTTGTAAATGTGATCCAGAGAAAGAAAAGTAATGGACATAGGGGGGAGTAAAAGCCCAGAAGAGAAATATTTTTTACTCATTGGTATAAAAGGCACATGGAATCATCTCTCAAATCTAGAGTAGGAAAAAAAAAAAAAAGAAAATTGTTTCATTTGAGTGAACTGCTTAGACCACAACAAAATGGACATGTTAAAAGTATAAATCATGTTGTAAAAACTCACTCTTCACTTCATAAGACCCTGTGGAACTGCAGTTCAAAATGGAGCTGTATCAGGATATTGTATCAAGAATCTACATCACTTCAAGGACTCAAAGAATTATTTTCTGGCTACAGGTGAGTGGAGAAATTGAAGCTGTTGAAAACTAAAGAGTCTACTTGTTCTGAGACTTCGTGTTTTGCTGTTCCTCCATATGTGTCTGCAGTATTCAATGTTTCCTTTCCTTTCCTGGTTTGGATCAATACTTTGTACAATAAAACACTGTAGCACACCAGAACCCAGAGTCTCAGGACAAGTAACTTTATATTGTGCTTGACATTAGCATGCCTATCAATTCCTGCATCTTTCTTGAGAAGCCACAATAATAATAATAATAATTTTATGCTATTTATTACATCCAAATTAGAGATTTAATATTTGTATATCAGATATTCTCCCAACAAACTCTGGAAGATCATTTCAAAATGAAACTTCTGATTTTGTTACAACACTTAGGTGCCTCTTCCTAAAAAAGTCATAGACAAATCAAAAGACAAACYSCTTTRCAATGYTCRCAGAATCACAGAATYRCGAGKTTGGAAGACACATCCAAGATCATTGAGTCCAATCCATRCCCTAACACCTCAACTAAATCATGGCACCAACTGCCATATCCAGTCTTTTTTTAAACACATCCAGGGATGGTGACTCCACCACCTCTCTGGGCAGACAATTCTTGTACTTTATCACTCTTTCCATAAAAACTTTTTTCCTAACACCCAACCTATATTTCCCTTGGCACAGCTTGAGACTGTGTCCTCTCATTCTGTCAGTTGCTGCCTGGAGAAAGAGACSAASCCCCACCTGACCACAGCCACCTTTCAGGSAGTTGTAGAGAATTATAAGGTCACCTCTGAGTCTCCTTTTCTCCAGGCTAAACAACCCCAGCTCCCTCAGTTGTTCCTCACAGGGTTTGTGCTCCCAGCCCCTCACCAGCCTCGTTGCCTCCTCTGGACGTGCTCAAGTGTCTCAACATCCTTCCTAAACTGAGGGGCCCAGAACTGGACACAGTACTTGAGGTGTGGCCTCACCAGTGCCAGATACAGAGGAAGAATGACCTCCCTCTTCCTGCTGGCCACACTGTTCCTGATAAGGCCAGGATGCCATTGGCCTTCTTGGCCGCCAGGTCACACTGCTGGCTCATGTTCAGCTGCTGTCAACCAGCACCCCCAGGTCCCTTTCTGCCTGAGCACTGTCCAGCCAGACTGTCCCAAGGCTATAGCATTGCAGGGGGTTATTGTGGCCAAAGTGCTGGACTTGGCTCTTGGACTTGTTAAACATCATCCTGTTGGACTCAGTCCATCCATCCAACCATTCCAGGTCTCTCTGCAGAGCCCTTCTCCCTTTCCAACAGGTTGAGACACACTCCCTGCAAATTTGCTAGTGAAAGACTCAATCCCCTCATCCATGTCATCAAYAAAAATATGGAACAGTACTGGCCCCAGCACAGACCCCTGAGGGACACCACTGGTGCCTGGCTGCCAGCTGGATGCAGCACCATTCACCACCACTCTCTGGGCCCGGCCATGCAGTCAGTTCCTAACCCAGCACAGAGTGCTCCTGTCCAATCCATGAGCTGCCAGCTTTTCCAGGAGAATGCTGTGGGAGACAGAGTCAAAGGCCTTGTTGAAGTCCAAATAGACAACATCTGCAGACTGGAGCTGATATCCTGGCCATCCTGTAAGTGCTGCATGATGACATTCAATCTTAACTGCTCCATTACCTTACCAAGTGCTGACGCCAGGCTAACTGGCCTATAATTAAAATGTTAGGTATTTATTTCTTTAAAGTCAAAATAAACACACCTATATATTCCATTGGAATATGATTTCATTGTTACATATGAAGCTGAGAAATCAGTAAGATTTCATAATGTTTCAGAGACTGAAGAGGTGAACCTATTTTTTGGACAAATACTAACTTTTCATTATATTTTGTGAAACTATTCAAACTTCAGCTYGATGTAATTAGAATAAGGAAACAAATGAAAGTAATGCCTTCCTTTTCAAAGTATCGAAAGKATTGTCTTCTCTTCCTTCCATCCATGATGATTCCAGAACGTTTATTCTCACCCATTCCAAGACTGAGAGATTAATACTTCRCTTCAGATTTGATATCAATTTTAGMTTTAGCTTTGACAGTCTTTCTGTCAGCTTCCTACTAAGGCACACAGAAATACATGAGGCAAGATGATCATCAGCATTATATGATACCAGAAATCCCAAAGTATTGGGGCTAGAAAGTCTGCTGCCCTCACTAATGGAAAGCTAAAAATTCTTCCAGGTTCCCAGCTAGTGTATTTCTGTTTCTCACCTTATAGCTGCTGACAAAACACATTATAAGCAAGAGGGTTGGTCAGCATTTTTTTTTTATTCAGAAGCACTGATGTCTACATGGCACCAGGAATTTCTTAGCAGAAAAGGTTTGAAAATCAAATATTTTTAACTATGATATATAGTATAACTGGAATAGAGCAAAATAAATGTACAGTCTGATGTATTAATAGTAAAATAACCAATCTTTACAGGTGGCTATTTTCCACTTTGTTCCATCTATCACTGGCCTATGGCTGATACCTATTACATAACAGTTTATCTACCATTTTACAGTAACTTATTTTTATTACCTAAGATATTGGAGTATACTATCAAAATATAAAAAGATTAAATTTGTGTTTGTATAGCTAAAATTAACCAATAATCTACAATAAAATTAATTGTTCAATGGGGCATTCTTGTGCTGCGTTAATTAGAATGTCAAGAGCTACTTCATGAAGTTCAGTGCTTTTCTGGTTGTTGCTACTTATAAAGTTATTTTTTCAGTTTTAAACCTCAGATGTTCCACAATAAATTTCAATGGCATGACTGCACTGGTTTTAGCTGTGATAGAAGCATAGTTATGTGCTTCTAGGTGCTATGTTATGGTCTTGTGATGAAAACAGTGTTCTTCACTTCTATCTTCCAGTTCTTTCCCCTATCCCACTGGGAGGTAGGGAGGGAACAGCTGTATTGGATTGAGCTGYCTCCTGGGCTCCTTAAACCACAACRRYRTTCTAGGAAAAATGCTTTCAGGCTCTCTAGTAAGCATTGCAACACAGGTTGTTTTTCATTTTATAGAAAACAACTATCAATAACTCTGAAAAGAGGGTGAAGTTCCTTGCTCAGCCTTGGATACTGAAAATAATAGCTGGGCAGTACGCATCTGCCTGGAGTCCTAAGATTGAAAAGTGAACTTTTAAAATAAACTGCAAAATCTTCATTGACTGGCAACTGCAAGAATTTCTAAAAATATCTGAAATGTCTGAGGTAACAGAGTTCAGAACAGGAATTTCTAGATTAGAATTGAATGAGGTATCACTCCCTTGACAGTCCTCTTTGTATATAAAAACTGTTTTTTTTTCCTTCAGCAAAATCTAAAAAGTCATTTTAGAATGACAGGCCTGGCAAAATGCAGTGCAAGGTATTGAAAAGGAGAAAGAGAAGGCAGATAATATTTCTGAGAGCCACTGCAAAAACAAAATAAACCCCAACATTTTAACTCCATCACTCTTGCAACCAAAGAATAGCTAGGGGTTGCACCAAGAATTTACTATAGACACTTTTTGATTCACGAGCATAGTTCAAGTACCACTTTTAATTCTTTACCTCCAAAAACCGTGGATCTGAACAGTGCAGCCTCTCCCAGGCTCTGCTCTTATAAAACAAGCACAGTTACTAACAATTCCTTTCTTATAGGACATGATACTTTAGGATGGGAAATCTTATTTAAAGTCATTGTCAGCATTAGAATTATGTTTCATTTTGAGAACTACCTGCACTACTTTAATATAAATTTTCTATAATTTTTCCCAATCTAATGAACAATTATAAAATAACCTTACAGTGTCGCAGCTCTGCCACTAATGCCACACAAAATCACAGTTCTCTGGTGCATGAAAAATAACCCAAAGCAGAGAATAAAACAATACTGCAATCATATTTACAGCTACTTTTATATACACATTCCCCATCTGCTTTACTAATATCCGCTAGGCTATAAATAGTCATGTAGGAAATTACTTCTTTTTCTAATCATAGATGAAAAATTGGTATGAGAGGAAAAAACAGGGTTTAAATGAACAATCATTCAGCACAGCTCAGATGCAGCTTAGAACAGTAGCAGTGTTGATTATTGTTTTGAAATAAACACAATCCCAAGACACACTGGAAGGGTGATAAAATCAAAATATGCTCAGAGGAACATGTCCCAGCATGGGGATCACCTGCCTTCTTATTTTGTGGTATCTAATTATTAACAAAAGTACATTCTACATTTTAGTGTTGTTTGAATTTTTAGCTTTGAACTATATCTTATATCTGAGTCATGCCTCAGATATTTTTTCCCTGACAAGTCTCAGTGCTGATGGATTTCATATTGGAAAATGTAATTGCTTTTCTGGATTTTACATTCATTTGGTAACAAACCTACTAAAAAGTACCACAGTGGGTGAACTGCAGGCAAATGATCCAACACAGCTTTAATCTAATTTATCTGCCATATCACTTCAATTAGTTTTGGACTGTCAGCTATTACTTCCAGATCTTTAAAACAGAAATATGAATGAAAATACTTATTTGAAAAAAAATACTCTTATGAATTTTCCTCAAGTCAAATAGCCTCCCACAAAGAAAAAAGCAAGTGCAAAAAAACCTCATGTCACTAGTATGGCACTTCCATTTTATAACTTGGATGTAAGGCACAAAATAACTAACATCTGTCATTTTGCAAAATGTTCTTTACCTTTATTATCTAATGTCTAGTAGAGTCAGACAGTGAACAATCTTGTTTAGACTGATTTAAATTCACATTTCTTTTAATGCATGCCTATAAAATTTTGAATTTGCCATTTGGCTTGTTTTTCTACTGTGCTTACTTATGTCAGACACAGTAGCATAAATCCAAAATAAAGAGTCTGTAAAGCAGTGTGTGATACTGACTACCACCACTAAGTGTGGGCAATCACTTTTAACAACATAAAATATCACAAAAAAACTTATTCTCTTTTCATATCTTGGACCAAAAGAATGAAAACTTGGGCCTTTTTCTTTTATGCACAGTATGTAAATAAATAAATAAAACCTCATTATACAGTGCACATTGCTTTGTTTCTGAGCAGCAAATGTGTTGAAAGTAGTTTCATGATGATTATAAAGAACAAATTGTGTGAAACATGTAGAAAATTTTCAAAATTATATCCAAATAAGAAATAAATTTGTAAATCGTGCTGGAATTGCTAAGAGCACACAGTAGTGGTCCTGATGAGAGAGTATGCTAGCTTTGTTAGACTTGTTTAAAACTGCAGAAGAGGAACAAGAGAGAAAATGATAACATGAACATAGACTAGGACCTTCCTCAACCACCTAAGTCTTACAAGCTGACATAATTACTTTTTAATCTATGGGAAGTTTTCATATTTATAGCTTAAGAGCTGTGTGGCCGCCTTTGGCAATAAATGAATTTATCTGCTACTATGATATACAACTCTGCCATGAAACAGAAAGCGTGGTGACTGAAATGAAACTATTGCTGTAAAAATGGACTGCCCGGTCTTCAATTAAATTCTCATATTTACATAAGGATCCAAAATATGTTGATCCTTCTTTGCTTGTGTTTATATATCAAGGAGACAAAAACCCCTAAGTCCTGATGGATCAACAAGGTTAATATCTTTTTCTCTTCAATTAAAGAAGAAATCCTTCTGTTTTCCTGGGAGAGGTGGGAACCAACCACTGCAGCTCATAGATTAAAGCTCTGCTAAGAGAATTGGTATTTCCAAATGGAGAAATATGAAGGAGGGATCTGAATTTTTGTGGCTAGAAATAGCCAAGCTGTAACACAGGTGAAACTTACATATGAGTTGAGCAGAAATCTTGGTGTCAAAAGAACAAGTTGAGCAGCCACAGCCTAACTCAGGATCCTTTTTTTTGACAGGTGCTGAGTGAATATCACAGAAGAAGACAGAAACATGGCAAGTACACAGTGATGCTTCTGAAAAGTATTCTGCCAGCCTTCAARGATTTGCARCTCATGGACTTTATGAGACAAAGAKTTTGTCTTTRCATTTAATGTCTTCTAAGGACCTTTTATCTCATGAATTTATACATGTTGCTCTTTGAACCCATGTGTAAGGATGGGTTTACCTAGGTGGATGCCAGACACCCACCAAAGCATCTCTATCACTCCCCTCTGCAGCTGTATAGAAGAGAGAAAATGTAATAGAAGGTTGGTGAATGGAGATAAGGACAGAGATAGATCACTCACCAAATACTGTCATGGGCAAAACAGGCTCTAATTAGAGAAACTGAATATTACAAAATAGAAAAAAAAATCAGAGCATGATAATGAGAAGTAAAATAAGACCTTAAAAACACCTTCCCAGCTCTAACTCCTCCCTCCACAGGGAGACAGGGAACGGGGGTTATGGTCAGTTCATCACAAGGTATTCCTGCCACTGCTTAGGGAGAGGAATCCTTCCCCTGCTCCAATATAGGGTCCCTCCCACAGGCAACAGTCTTCTACAAACTTCTGCCACTTGGGTCACTCTTCCATGGGGTGCAGTCCTTCAAGGACAGGCTGCTCCAGTGTGGGCACAAGGGGTCACAAGGTCCCCTAGAAAACCTGCTCCAGCATGGGCTCCTCTCTCTGTGGGTCCATAGGTCCCTGCCAGGAGCCTGCTCTGGTCACAGGCCTCCCATTGGGTCACAGCCTCCTCTCAGGCATCCACCTGCTCCAGT
>CADDXX010000136.1:1767923-1846331 GCA_902810485.1 Alauda arvensis | reverse complement strand
ATTTTTGGTTTGCATCTTACAAAGCAGTGCATTGAGGTAGAGCACAATAGACAGACAAATCAGGGTCAAGATTTCCACAGACCTGTTAATTTTTGTTTCAACACCACTCTTATTTTTCAAATACCTGAGTAAATCTGGGAGCCTGAGTTCCTGGTGGATTATTATTTCCTCCCTCCGCAATTAGACTCTTCTACTTTTAGGAACAATTCTTTCCCTGGAATTGCATAACGTTTTTCTCACATCTGCAGACTTCTTCAGGATAAGTGATACAGCATTTGCCCAAGTATTGTATGCTTTTATAACATTGTTTAAGGGGTTTCCATGCCTAATAAACAGTTTGTCTGGCTGTGGGGATATGATTTATGAGCCTTTCAGAATTATAAAATGACAGCAAACTTGTCCCTGCTCAGTTCACTCTTCATCATTATAAAATGTGCCTTCACATAGATCAGGACACCCTAGCCCCACGAAATCACTCCTGTTGCCTAAAATTCAGAAATCTGACCCAAAGATGACCATTGATTCCACCAAAGAGGGTCCACAGAGGGTACAAGTAGATTGGTCTGATGAACAGTCAGGTGAGATAGATGATAGATAGATAGATAGATAGATAGATAGATAGATAGATAGATAGATAGATAGATAGATAGATAGATGGATGCGCTGACAGAGCTGGCATAGTCTCCCCTGTGCAATCTCACCATCAATGCTCTACATTGCTCTGGAGCAGCTCATTTTTAAAGGATACAATAGAATAGCTCAATCTCTGTCCCAGGCATCAATTGAGAGACTGTCAAAATGTTGCTGTATTTGGAGATGTTATGTAACATACAGGCTAAGCAGAAGATGGAGCATTGGCTACTCCTCAAGTCTTCACAAACTTGGATGGGAAACTACAGGCTTGAAAACCACACACTAGCCACCACCCTGTGCAAAGCCCAGGGTGGGACTTCCAAAACATGCTGTGTTTCATAATCCCACCCCTCCTGCTGAGCTTCTCCGTGGGTGAAGGATTGGAAACATCACGGAAGCTGCTCGCCCCAAGACGCGCTGCCAAGCAGCTTTCTTGTACAATTACCCCATCCTAAACCACATTGTGAGATAATTATTTTGTTCGTTGGAATGCATGTTAGGACAGAGCAATTTTTGCCCTTTCCTTTTCATCTCCAGTTAGGAACAACATGGGAAGAGCCACAGAGGGAAGGGAAAGCCTTTGAACACCCGTGTGTTTATGTCTCTTTAATAGCTCTGAATCCAGAGAAAGTTAGGGAGTTCACTGGCAAGAGTTAAATCATCAACAGACCTGGCCAAGAAATTCACCAGGCTTACATGATTTATCTTATTCTGTGTGATAAAAGTGCAAGGAGAGTTATATATACTGGCCTGTTTGACCAGCTGTAATCAGGCATAGCTGTTTCATTTATTCCAGGGGGCATCCATTATATCCCCACTCTGAAAGGCAGGTAGGCGATCATTCTGCTTTGCCATCACTTAAAGTAAAGAGAGTTAATCAAACATCCTGAAACATTTAATATAAGCAAGCCCAAGGCAATAGACAGGACAAGATTCAAATCTTTCAGAGAAATAAATTGCTGCTGTATGATAAGTGGGCTGAAAGATGTAGGATATTTCTAAAGCTAAACAAATGGGAGTGAAGAATACAGACTGACTATAGACAGAAATTCTGGCAATGTGCTATCTGTCATCTGCATAAAAAGACCCTGAAATAAATATGTGGTTTCTGAAAATGAAAGAATTTGTTCAAGACTGACATGTCAGAGATGAAAGCCTTGCTGCATTTTATCCAGAAAAGAAGAGCAGTGACAGTTACAGCAGGATCACAGAAAGAATTGAGGGCTTGTTGTAACAGGATGGAGCCCCCTTCAGTGTGTCCCAGTGTGCCCTTCTGGGACATGCAGTGGTCTGGTTCAGCACCTGAATCCTACAGAGTGAGCTACAGGCACTGAGAGCTAATTTTCAGTCATGTGCCTCTTCCACTCCCATGTGAATCTCTTAAAATGAACTCCTACAGCTATTTCTTCCTCCTCTGACTATTTTATTCTTATCACTATAAAGAACAATTGGCTGGGTGGGCACTAATCTGCAACACTCATGCATATGGAGAGTTTTGATTGCTAATTGAAGAAGCGTAAATCCAGTGAGCTGTGCAAGTTTTGCAGTGTAACAGGAAAACTTGTTAAAGGAAAAGTATCAACTTGATAAATAGTATATTTATAAATATAAATATGATATAATAGTATATAATTTATGTAATAGTATATTTATATACTAATAATATATCTTAGTTCCTTTCTCCTCCATTTATTAAAGCAATCATGACTGGCATGTAATCAGCAGAGGGGGCTGATACAGAGCTAAAATTTGAATCCAAACAGGAAAAGGTAAATAAAGGAAATGTGTCCTAGAATGATTTAACTTTTAATATTCAGAGATATCATCTCTGAATGACAAATCATCTGGATTATCTTCAAATCCATAATCCCACAATTAAGTGCACAGTCACACAGCATGAAGACTAAAATCAGTAAGATCTAGAGTKATTGATATCTGGGCTTGCTTGTTTCAGTTGTTATTGAAACACATATAKCTGGTGTTCCTGCTACACACTGTGAGCAGAGCTCATTCTCAGGATAATGCCACTGAGAAATGGATTGAATCCAGTGATTAATTTGACCTATGTGTCACAGCATGCACATACTTGCACCTGCACAGAAAGGCATCAAGCTAAAATGTAGGTTATTTGATATGAAAGTAAAATAATCTGTGGTGGCACTGCTTCAGAGAACAAGTGTATTTCACAGCATCACACCCTTCCCTTGGTTGTTTGTTTATCCTATCCTGAACCTCACAGCCATTGCAAAGTGTGCACAACTGATATCTTCCTCTAATCAAAATCAATTGTTTTACAGAACAAATACAGAGAAGAGGAAGAGAAAGCAGAAGAAAAGGCAGAGGATGGATCCAAGGATSCTGCAGGTGTGTGTGCCCCACCAAATGGGATTTCCACAGTTCACCCCAGTGCCCTGCAATGGCCTTTTCCCAGCCCATCAAGGTCAAACTTCTGGACCTTGAAGTTTGAAGAAAGCCTGCTTTCTTCTAACTCTTGTACTGCAGCCTGCCATCCCTGGGCACCAGAAACACCAGACCTGTGCTGCTCAGCTCACACAGGGGCTTGTCACAACCCWCTGGAGAGGGAGGAAGGGTTCCAGCTCACCAGTACTGATCACAGCAGGGCCTGTATACCCACCAGTTAATGGAAGTTGCAGTGCCTTGAGAGACACCATTTTCACTGCAACATAGTTATTGAATTGYTTAAGCAAAGCTGAAGGAAATTAAGCTAGATAGACATAAAGTGTTACATTAATTTCTAGTATATTGATGTGAAGGAATTGCATTTAAAATAGACGTGGCCTATAAAACATTATGTGACAGAAAATAAACATAAATGACTGGGTTTGGAGGTGAAAATGAGTTTTTAAAATGAGGGATGCTATTCACACTGACATTTTGTTTCAGCAAAATTAATATGCTCATTCTCTTCCTAAAAATCCTATCACAGCCTTGAGAACACTTTTCTGCCCTGCTGTGCTCCTGCCTGGCCCTGGAACAGTACAGCTCTGGGACCTCTGATCAAACTGCTTGGACAAGAGCTGTGTGACAGAGAGCTGTGAGGAGGCTTGTCACGTTTTTTCCCACTTTGTTTCAGAGTTGATTTTAGCTCACTTCACCTTTGGTGAAACTTCCTAATCTACACTGGAAACATGCTTATAATGGCTGTGTACCACACTCACCCTGACCCACAGACTGACTTCCCACCTGCACCTCAGCCCTGACCCATCATCATCATCACAGTCAGGCTGATGTTCAGGACCACTGGCTGCAGTGCAGCTGCTGGGGCAGTGGAACAAAGTCTGTCTAGCAAGTCCTGGCCTAACAGTTCTGATGGGGGCTTGTCCTTACTGCTCCAGGACAGATCCAGGACATCCAGCTTTGTCATTTCTGATGAAAAAAAATCTTGTATATCTTTATTTGAACATTAGGACAACAACCACATGAGAGCATCATCACATTTTMGTCCATGTCTTGACAGAACACTCAATTCCTTCTAGTAAAAATRTTAGATTTGGACCCATTACTAAAGATGTTACACAGGCTTTGATCTTAGAAGTGAAATGTGCTTACTGGACACTATTCAGCGTGTATTTATCATCCTCTGTTACTACAAAATATTCCCAATGCCCAAAAACTATTCCTGATGACAGTTCTCAGCTCTCAGTTCCCTGAAAAGCCTATAGACAACTGAACGAAGCAGTGCAAAAAAACCCAGAAATATCTTTCTAAGTCTTGCAAGCATCACACATTCCCTTGCTGCTTTTTAAGTCTTGATGTTGTTACCCAAACCAAAATCATGTTGCCATGCAGTTGGTGGAGTTATTTTAATAGACTAGCAAGTGTTAAGAGCCAAAGGTAAGTTGGCAAAGACAYTTAAAACTCTGCCTAGTGATGAAATTTTCCTGTTGCTTAGCTTTAAGTTCRAGGGCAAATATTGCCTTCCAGAAAATGAGCACAATCTGGATTTGCCCCTGTTCACATCAACAGCAACCCTAAACATCTCATGGGGGTTCTGCCCATGCAGGCAGCATTAGTGCTGTAAGAAAGATGACAAATTAGGGTTCTAGCTGGATTCCTGCTCACTTCATGTCGTTGAGCATGTCAACATGCTCATAAGAACAAGTACAACGTGGTTTGCTGGAAGAAGTGAGCCAGGGCAAACTGAAGCTGTGCTGTGGTTCTTCCCACTGATTTCCAAGTATGAGTACCCACCCCCAGTACTGATAAAAGCCATCCTGATAAAATGCTCATCACATTTGTGGTATATATATGTATATGAATTTATTGTACATGCCTCTGCCTAATTAGTTGCCCTCATGATTGTAGCATGGCTAGTTTGTCTTATTTTTTCCTTTCTCTTCCAGTTTTGAGGGTCTTGTCCATTGCCTCCCATTCCAAATGATGTTTTAAGTCCATAGTCTTGAAAAAGATTCCTTCTGCACTTGATGCAGTGTGGGATGTGGTCTGTCACTAGGGCAAGTCAGCACTTTCACAATAGAGAGTAATAAATAACAGATGGAAAATGCAACTGGACTCAAATTTTCTTGCTGTTCTGTGATTTCTACTATTAAAACTGTGAAATAAGACTCTTTGTCCTGTGAGCTGAGGGAAAAACAAAAACTCCTGCATTTTTTGTATAGATTAATGTTATTAATATAGTAAACCAGGGATTTATTAGGCCCCAGACCCACTAAAAACCTATGGGTTTGGTGAGTAACCCAGAAAATGCTTTCATGGTATCATATTTTCTGGCATTTCCTTCCAAAGTTAAGACACCATGTTTCAAAACCATTGTGTCTTGTGATGGCCTGTTTGTTGTGGTTCCAAGGGATTGAGTTTCATCTTGTTCCGTACACAGCACTTGCTCTCAGAGTGATGGTATCTTTTCTAAGCTGCCTCTAATTAAAGTTGCTTTATAATAATGCATGTGCTCCCAGTTAGGATGGAAGYACTGTTTACAGATTGTGTCTTCCACACAAATTTCCGCTCGGGTGCATTTCCTGCCTAAAGCTAACAAAAGAAWATCTTTGAGTAGAAATTAACTGGTAAGACTAAATTGTAATTAATTTAACAGCCCCATGGGAAGGCCAGAATATGTTTATGCATTGTTGCTTCTCTTTATCGATTGCTTTTACCTTTCATTTTTTTCCTTTTGTATTTTTTTTTGGTAAGAAATTATTTTTATGACTGCTCTTCACGATGTCGGTCCTTGCTAGAAAAATTTYGRGGACGTGTTCAAAATAGTTTTTTAATGATGTAAGTATCTGGTCATCTGTGGGAAGCCTTCTGCTATGCTCCCAGAAACACAAATGTAACCACCCTGAAAAAGGGGAGAAACAGTGGCTTTCATCTGCCATCGTATCTCATGGATTTGGGACAACTCCAGAGTATGACATGAACAGGGAATAACCCACCCCATCCAAACACCACAGATCTTGCTTGCAGATTGTCTAGAAAAACAGCATCAGTGAACTCCCAAAGCTGAGAACATCCTGAACACAGCCCTGCCTATCTCTGGCATGTCCTCGTTGTCAGGGCTTGAAAACGGATCGATACAAAACAGAATGCAATGGCCTGATTTGTTTCTCTGRTACATCTTCATTAAGCTCTTGACAGCCCATGATTTTCAGTGAAGCTGCTGGGGCTGCCCCTCTGCCAGAGCTGAACTCCTCACCCTGCCTGCCAGCAGCTTCCAGAAGCATCACCCAGCCAGCTCCAGGGACTTACCTCCCCACAGCTTACAACAGACTGCTGGATGACCATATGGGAGAGGAAAGCCCATGTGCACTATTCAGTCCTAGAGCTTCTCTTGTCATTTCCTGTGCGTGCACACCCACAGTCATTTGAGGTAGAAATTACACCAGGGCAGAAACAAGCCACCTAWGAAGTCTAATATGCACCTCTAGAGAAGATTAAGATTTAGTAATTTAAGATTAAGATTTTTCATTTAATGAAGGAGTACAAAGTAAAACCATAAAAAACTAATTGTTGGAATAATTCACAGTAATTCTCAGCTTTAAAGTTTCCAACGTCTTTATCCAGGCACTTGACTGGACAAAGGTCTGGAGMAAAATCATTAAACCCTGGCAACAGGAGTCATGCCAGCATGGAAGGGGACCTGACAATATGCAAGGTACTTTCTGTCTGATATCCATAATTCWCTACAGAAAGTGGTAGGTATCAGCAAACACTGTCTGTTTCTTAACATATGGCAATGTTATTTCAAAAATATTGTTGTGCAACCTCTTGGTTCTACTTCACAGAAGCTTCACCCATGTCCTTAAAAACTGAGATAAAGAACCTGACAATTATCATTTGGACCTTGTAGAACTCCACAATCTTTCCAGCTCCTGAGGCCATTTATTATTAAGGCCATTACTCTGAGGCTATCATGTATTAACTGGCCAAGCAAATTGGCTGTCATGGTCTAACCCCAGAAAGGACTGAGCCCCACAAGGTCACTCACTCATTCCTCTGGCAGGGTKRGGGAGAGAATCAGAAGAGTGAAAATAAGAAAATGTGAGTTGAGATAAAGACGATTTATTAGGAAAACAAAACCTGCATGCAAAAGCAAAGCAAAACAAGGAATTCATTCACCACTTCCYATGGGTAGGCATGTGCTCAGCCACCTCCAGATAAACAGGGATCTATMATCTATAACTTACTTCAGAAGCCAGCTGACATAACTTCCAACATCCCCATCCTCCTTTTTCTTCTCCCAGCTGTGTATGCTGACCACGATGCCATATGGTATGGAWWATCCCTGAGACCAGTTGGGGTCATCTGYTCTGCCTRTGTTCTCTCCCAACTCCTTGTGCAYCCCCAGACCACTCACTGGTGAGATGGGATGAGCAGCAAAACAAATCCTTCTCAGCAAGAGTGAAAATGTTYGTGTGTTATCAACACTGCTTCCAGCACAAATCCAGAACAGAGCACCATGCTACCTACTGTGAAGAAAATTAACTCAAGCCCAGCCAAAGCCAGCATATTAGCATATCACCTAGATGTGCTGGAGGCAATTTTCATACTGAAATGTCTTTCCATGTGTCATGTTCCTGTATATCTGAAAATGGACAGAGCAATGACTTAAATCAATCACTTCAAGTGAATTTTCTTCTTCAAAAACAGGATTCTAGGATGTCCAGACAAATGAAATGTGGGAGCAAACACAGCATTGCCTGATTCAAACTATGTTCAGTAGCCTATAATTGATGTATKATCATGAGAAGCCCCCCAATAAAGAGGACAAATTATTGCAATCCATTAGTTTTCATGCCYCTGTGAAATAATCTGTTTCTCTTTGGGCAGAACTCTGGCTTCTCCAACTCTTCAATACTAACACTCTGAGATGGCCACAGAGCATTTAGTTTAACATTTCTTCTGTAACTTTTGGAGTTCTATTTCCAAGGACACAACTGTGGGAACACTCTGATAAATCCTTCTACCTTTTATTCTATAAATTCTCTCTCTTATTCCTTGAAATAAAATTATACCTGCACTTCTGCAACATCTTCTCCTTGAGGATGACACAGTGATTATTGATGAATGTTAAGGAATTATGTTTTTAGTGGCACAGTGGTACAGATATGAGAACAAGGYTGTGTTGGGACWAAATACCTTCCRCTACCTCCTTGAGAATGGGGTGAGGACTGGCAGAGAGGCCAAAACTGTSAMTCTYATCCTAGCACTCCTCAACATGTAYTCTTACATTTGTTTTGGGGTGTCTGCTGCCAAAGTGAGAGTCTGGGCTGAAGACCAAGGCAACAATTTCACTGAATTCAGTGGTTAACCTCTAAAACTGATTGGGTGTTTCAGCATGGATTATCCCTGCCATCTATACAGTGTACTTGAAGTTTTCAACAGTATATGCTAGCAAACAWTCTCTTTAGGTATTTTGCTCACAGAAAACATGGTTTGAGGGGTTTCTCCCCCTTAGTAAAGGTATTTCTCTATAATTTTTTTACATATTGCATTTTATGTCTTCCCTCTGAATGAAACTCTTTTCCATTTGTTTTTATTTTAAGAATTCCTCCTCACAAATTACTGACTGATAAAAGGCCTTATCAGTACAAGAAACTGTATCAGACTGAGCAAATTATAGTGCAGCAAACCCCCCAACTGATCACAACTTGCACAGATGAAAAAAAGGGCTACATGCAGTACAGAAATTCAGAGCAACAATCCAAAAGGTTCACAGTGGCCACAGGACATATACGTATGTTTATGTTTTATATAGATATATATAAAACCACCTCTCTAATTAAGAAGCAGTCAGCAAAATTASTCATTTGATGTTCACATCTGTCTGCACTTGTATATAACAAGCCAAAGAAATATTCAAGGGCTGCTTTTGTGAGCCAAGCCTTAATACAAGGTATGCCCTGAGTACATCCTTCAGAAGTTGCACTGTCACAGAACCCACAGTGGCACTTACTGTTCAACACTATGGACTTGGGAAAGATGTCACATGGCCATTGGGTACAAAAATTCACCCAGGAGGGTTCTGAACAGCCCTTTCCTCCCTGGCCAAATACCTCTGTCTCAAAGAAAGCAAGAAGGACTACTTGGCTCTCCCATCCACTCGACTCATCCTCTTTCCTCCCCCTGCACTGCCATGTTCCCCTCACACAGAACAAAACCATAGTGAAAGGCAAGGAAAAATCTCCCTTGCTGACATCCAGGGAGGGAGCCTATGCTTGCTGGGAAAAAGGAAAGCTCACCCATTCCCTGTCATGGCCTGGCATGGCTCAGTAGAGGGTTCTGGCAGAAAGGATTACTTGCTGCCTCTACCTAGCAAACCACCAGCACATATTCCCACTTTCCTACAGTTTCACTTTCTTACATGTTTCACACAGTCTTCTGACCTCACCATGTCACAGAATGGTATCTCACCCCTGGTGTGCCAGCCCTCTGAGGAAGGACTCTGATGGTGTGGCATGAGCACCACAAGTCTCTGCATGGAGCAACAAACCCCAGGATCTGAAGGGTCATCTCCACAACAACCTGTGCTGAGATTTATGTGGCCTATTTCAAAATCCATGGTGTTTCCCTATCCCTGACAGTTTTCAATTCCAAAAACTGCATCACTGAACAAAAATTATTTGTGGAACTTTCAATTATGTAACAGATGAGGCTGTTTTTTCAAAAGGTTTCATGCACTGACCTAGCCCTACTCCCACTGTAGACAATAGCAGAGCTCCAATTGACATCAGCAGGAGTAGAATTAGGGTGGTGGGAAATAGTTTTGAATATCAGATGGAAAAAAAAAATCTCTGAACCACATCTGCCTTCCCTTTTTGCCCTCTTTTCACACATCCACACCCATTGCTTGATCTCCCTGGCTGTGGTGAGATGATGCACTAATTGGTTCTGCATGAACAAGACCACACAGAGGATGTTGCCATAATATAATCTAATCAAAATAATTCTCAGGTCTGGGTGAGCATTTAACTAAAAACACAGAGCAGTCCTTGACAGTTCATGCTTGGTGTAAAATGACTGAAAGCTATGGGTAATTTCAATCCAAGCTGACTTCCTAACTTGTTTGCCTTTCCATTAGATATCTTTAAAATCCTAATTATAKCTAATCAACAGTATAAGCAACATGATTCTTCTTGTAGTCGACAAATTCCTGCATATATTTTGCATGCTTCCAGATAAGTACACGAGAGTTATATAATCTAAGAATATAACTAATATAACTAAGAATACATAATCTCTTTCTACTTGAGAGAGTTTTACATCATGTAATTACAACTTAGCTCAATTAAAAACGTTCTTGAAACAAGTACAGCGTCTTTTAGATCCACAAAGCTAATTTAAGGAGCCAGTGGGCATGCTTCGGTCAGAAAACAAGGAAGGCTGGCTGGGAATTAGAATGAAGGTCACAGATGAGTGACTTTATTTTTGGCYGGACTTTCCCAGCAGGGTGTTCCTTCATTACATCAAAATAATAATCCATCTGGGTGCAGAATAAGGCAGCTCAGCCCTTTTGCAAAGTGACCAGAAAGGCTGTATTATGACTTCATCATTTACATGTAGCCTCCTAAAACAAGGCATGATTTCTGGGGTTTCTGAGCCTCCGCCCTTCTAATCCACTCCACTCTTTGGGAGGGTCCAATACACCAGAGAGATGACTTTGCTAGAAGGATTAGCTAGACTGACAGGGCTGAAGACCCAGGCAGACTGTATGCCTTCCACACTGGTGGATCCAAAACCTGCCATGGTGCTGGTTATCCTTCTCCTGTCTGTCAGGCTGCAGTAGCTGCTCCTGCAGGGAACATGAGCCAGGACCAGATGTAAGCCTCCTGTGGACCATGTCCTSACCCATGGGAACTGTTCCCCAGGGCTGAACACAGGGGCAGAGACCAGGCTGGTAACAGAGCCCATGGGCAGCCCCAGACATGGTGAGAGCATCCGCCAGTCCATCCTGAGAGCTCAGCCAGGAGCAGAGGTCAGAGACAGGACCTTTATTTTACTCCTGCCAAGCAGTTCCGAGCATGTCACCCACAGCTCATCGGGACATTGTGATCCAGACTCAAAAGAACATGATTGATTATAATTAACAGGTTAATGCTGCAAATCTGTGGGAAGAAGTTTCATTTCTTAGGTGATTGAAGGTGCAGATTAAAAGATAAACTTCAACCAGCTCTCAGGATGTTATCCTGCTCCTTACAAGCTATTTTCCATGGGCATGGGTAAAAATTAGTAAGTACTACCAGCTCCATTGCTATTTCACTGCTCTTGACAGATTAATTTTTGTCATAGTAATCATAATTGACCCTCTGATTGTCTGACAGTATTTTGCATCTTGTAATTTGGATGAAGACATGAACAGATTTTCATAGCATCCTTRTCTGTCAAGTATTGTGRTCCTGATTCTACAGAKGAAGAAACAGCACATTTACCCCAGCAGACTTTAGGCAGTGAAACAGACTCCACCTTCTTGACCACGTATGGGTCTTGTCTACATTAGGCTCATGCAACAGTGAAAGAATTCAGGAAGGACATATGTAAGGAAACCAATTATTGTACCATTTTTGTAATATGGACTTTTCAAAAGGCAGCCTCAACTATTCACCTATAAAAGAGAATATAATCACAATGTCTGACTACCCTGAGAATCACWKGAGTACAAAAYGCAAGGTTTRTGAGCTCAGTTCTATCCTCATACTCCAGACAGTTTTCATTGATTGTTTTCCACTATGCTAAAAACTCATCTGCTTTTTAGGATTTTTTTTAAATAAAGCTGAGAATTCATAAGTGGTGAAATTATGTCATGGGACAATGCACAAAATATGTACCTGTCATAAACTAATAATGTAATTTTAAAAATTACATGTATTTGAACACTTTATTAATAGAATGTATGACCRTGTTGAAAACAAATGTAACTGATATTTAGAGCATAATTCTACTCAAATTTCTATTCAGAGGAAACTTATGATATTTATGAAACTTGAAAAATAAAAATTTAAGGAGTACATATTATGAAAGTCTGGTTCTCATTTCTGTGTCAGTTTTTCCACATTAATCAATTGTTCAAGCTAGTTTCTATTGCATTCCCTTGGAAGATTCTTCCAGTTCTGGGCCTGTCTTCACTTCTGCTTCATACATATATGACAGAAATGGCTGACTTCTTTTTAAACATCCCATTTCACATTGAGGGGCATAACTGAAGGGTTTGAAAAAGATTGGCCTAAGAGCCAATGCATTTCTTGGTTTGTTTAAGAAAATCCATAAGTTCACAATGCAGAAACAGCTGCAGAAAACCCATTTGATTGGTTCAGGAGGGTTGAACCTGTTTCTCCCAGACTGGGCCAAAGAAGCTTACAAAAAAATTCCTGGATGCTTCCCACTCCGGCTATAGCACCGTGGGAAGGTGAGGCATATTAATGGATTAAGGGATGCAGGAAGTARCTCAGGTACCCTGGTGCTACCATGTTGTCTTCAATTTGTTGCTCATTATAAGCTGCCTGTGAAAAAGAGAAGGAAAGAAGCTGAGCTGGAGTATCTGGTCCTACGCCCATCTGTCAGAGAGTATTTCTGCAGCTCAGTCATGACTGGATGTGCATGTCAGGAAGATGAAATCACCAAGGCATTAACTCACCCATGAAACCTTGGGACTGTGGGATTAAGCAAATAATAAACTTTACTCAGCCACAACAGTCTCCACTGAAAAAGTTGGCAGATAATATTGCAAATGTTGAATGTTACCACAGATATGGCATCTGCCAAAAATGTTTTTACACAAATATAAAGTTCACAGCACCTTTAGAGGGACCTTTTTTGTGAACCACTGACACAGTCTTTAATCCTATTTCAGGAATTATGGGGAATTTGTACAGTGCCCAAAATTTGTGTGTGTAGTTACACAATAAAGTGAAAAATGTCACCCAAAAGAAATTATCTACMGTAATTTATGCAGTTTATTCAATGAATCAATTTATCCTACATATGTACATAGCATGCTTTACCTATGCAGATAGGAATTTTACATATGGTTTCAGTTATTTTAAATACCAACGTTGTTTTGTGCATTTGCAATTCAGTTGCTTAGTAAGGCAGAAAAGTCCTCRTTTTTGTACTAGATTTGTTAGTATTGTTGGAAAATATTTTTGTGACTTTTTCTTCCCCAAAGAGATATACTTTGATTAGTGTGATGGCACTTTCTTGTCTAATTTTTACAGTGTGCTTGATATTTTACCTTTTCATTATATTTTTTTCCTCTATCTGTGGCTTACTATCAAGTGTAAAAAAAAAAAAAAGCAGTTGCATGACATCAAACTAAGCTATAATTTTCACTTATGAAAGGTAGTCCATTCCACCTGAGTGCAACTGCTCTCAAGACTCCTCCAGTGACAACTTGATAGATCAGTTYCATTACTCAGTTTGGTGTTTCTTTCATGACCACTCTCACTACCAACACCATCCTGATAGCACCAGATCAAATGGGGCAACAGTCTTTTTTCAAGGAGTAATATATTCTGGTTAGAAAAAAAAAGGCTATAAGCCTAAAAGTGCTTCCACCCCCAGCAGCTGCTTAGGCAGGGGTTAGTTCCTTTTCCTTTCTTTCAAAAGTGATCCTCCCTTCAACAAGCTTCCTTTTTTTTCATTTGCATCCTGGTTTAAATCCTTGTGGTTCAACCATGAATTCATAAATCTTTATTATATCAGGCACTCCTCTTTCTGCTTTCATCAAGTGTTTATTTGTATGGTAATAATTCAATATCTTAAGCCACTGCTAAGCAATTTATCATAATAAATGGCATTTCCTTTATGTTATRTCCCTATTCTTGTACCTTATCTGTAGTTTGTTTGTTCAGATTGTAAGCTCAGAATTCCCAAGAGGGATTGGTGATTTTTGTAGTTTTTAATCTGAAGGGGGCTCAGCCTAGAGGTTCACAATGAGCTATAGCAGCCCCACCATTGTCATGCCAGGCTGTGTGAAATGCAGCTGCTGTCAGTAACTGCCAGGGACAGGTGCAAAGCAGCAACAGAWTCTCTCCAAAACTAATCAACATTACTGAACTTGCACCTCTTGCTTCCCCATTTGAAACATTTGATGAGGAATTTCCCAGCCTGGGACCACTAACAGCAATGCTACCCTGATCACAAAGGAAGGGAAGCACAGGGAGATCTTTAGAGAACACGAGGAGTTCGTGATCATTTGGAAAACCAGAGCAATGACCTACCTGCAGCAGAAACTAACAAAATGGGGTGCTTTGCTCCTCCTTGCCCTGCATCTGCAGCCACTATGTCTGAAAGCTCCCTGRTGCCCACCAGCACAAGCACCTCACACAGACAAATATGCCTCTATCACATCACCTTCCCTATCTATTGTATCTTCTCACAGTTTGTCTTTCCAGTACTTTCCCAGACCCTGRTGGGCACCTTGGCAGGGCTTTGCTCAGCCTCTGTAGAGGACTCCAGTCCTAGTCTTCAACTCCAGCACTTAATCCAGCTATAGATACTTCAGCTTAATGGGTGACATTAGTAGGAAGAGCCTGGCAAGAACTGATTCATCACTGCTGCTAAGCCGTGCCACTCTGCAGGCTCCACTTGTCCCCAAAGTTCTTGTCTATATCAGCATTCAAAGCCATGGCTGAGGTGACATCTGCTCAGACAATTGCCTTGCTCTGGCTGCAGCCATCCTGACTGTGATGGCTAAGTTCATCTATGGGCTTTGTGACCTTTTATAGCCAAAACTATGGGCCTGGCAAGACACCACTGGAAAGAGCCAGAGCAAGAATTGAAATGAGTAACCAGGGAGTAGAGCCAGTTCGACAGCAGAGCTGTTATAGCTCTCCCACAGATATGGGCTTTGGGTAAAGGAAGGAAGGGGAACAAAGAAATCCTCCAGGAAAATGCTTGAACCCAGCAGTGACACCTTCTCTCTTACTTGGAGCCCCTTTTTCCACCACTGATCATTGTTGGTCAGTCATTTCAGCACTGAGCAAACAGTTCCAGCTGGCTCCATGTGCCTTGCGACAAGAACTCAGGAGAGCATCTCTAAAAGCATCTCCTTGGTCCTTACCTCTATTTCTCCTCAGTCCTCAGATGGGACAGGGTGATCTCTCCCCTCAGGAGCTGCAGGCCACAGGGCTCACCTGTTAGCATGCTTTTTCTGCTTTAGCACAAGAGTTTGTTTGCCATGTAATAAAGATGGAGCTGATTAAATCATGTCTGGGCCTGGACTTGTACGTCATCACAACCCTTTGGAACTGGCAGCATTAGACAATCCTCCACACCCTRAGTGGATCTTCTCCTATTGGCACAGTTGTACCTACCTTGAACTGCACTGCACTGACATGAATCATAAATCACTCTGTGGGTAGACATGCTGATGTACTGCCCAGCTGCAGAGAGACTGCTCCTCTCGGGCCATATTTTCCCTGAAGAACTGCACTGGTGGCTGTTGCCAGCAGGGAATGCAGAATGATGCAGTGAGGGATGTCAAGCAAGCAACTGCATTGTTGCTGATTGCATGCTGTGTGAGGAGAAGCCATTTGGATGGTCCTGTCCTGTCCTGTCCCTTCTCGAAGGATGGATTTTATCCTGAAAATTCAATAGGGTTTGAAGTTGTTAGAGATCAGATTTCAGCCCTGTGGCATTTGCTCACTGAATCACAGGATACCAGGTTGGAAGAGACCCCAAGGCCCCAGTAGGAGCCAGTGTGCAACCCTTTAAGGCACTTAAGGAAACCTCAGTTGCTCATGGGCAAACACCAAGACGATTRACCTGTCACCAGTAGCTATTCACACTCCAGGGGCTGGGAAGAGCCCACATCCCTCCATATGGCTTCTGTGTCTCCCTAGAGGTCTCAAGTAGAAAGCAAAGGCCATCTCTTCTGGGTGTAAAAAGGTAGCAAAGGCCTTACACGCCTGGAGGGAGTAGAGGTACAGCCASGTTGGGACTGAGACTGCCCCCAGCTGCTCATTCCTGGAGGATATGCAAAGGACCTGGAACCACCCCTGCAGAGCACATGGCAGCATTCCTGTGCACAGGACCAGTAAACATCAGCTCTGGGTCATAAATGGTGCTGGTCCCTGCCTGTGTCTTCACTGAAGTAAGGCAGGGATATGAATGACCATGGAGAGTAGGAACTCGATCCTGCTGACTGTGAGGATGGGTGGGACAGCCACCATACARTTTTCCTCTCCTTGTAGAAGAGTCCTTGTCATGCAGAGAAATGMTGACAGGTACTTCAGTCTTCTGAGACTCAAACCTTCTCCCTCAAAGGGCCAAAAGAGCTCAATGGCTCCTCTGTGGACTAAGGGTCTGAAGACAGTGCTGCTCCTCATCCTTCCTGAGCAGCTGGACCATACAGCCACAGGGTTGAGAAACAGGATTTCTTGTTTCCTTGAAGGGGGCAGGGGAAGCTAACCAGCATGCAGCAGTCATCAGGGTCCCATGTTTCCAGATCCAGAGACACTTGAAGGCCAGCCTTGGGGACCCATCACAGGAAAACTTCAGTATTTCAGGAGACTACGGGTCACAAACACCAACACTTTCCTCTGTCACTCAAAATCTGAATTCTCCACAGTGATTTCAAGGTGAAAATAAGTGGGGCCAATTACTTATTTCCTGAACAGCCAGTACCTCTTTAGAGACTCTGTGATCCCTCCTGTGAATGACCAGTAAAGCCTGGGATGCAAAGAACTGCATAGATCTTCATAAGCCCAGACACTTACGTGTAGAGAATAGTTGCTAAAAATTCTAACACCAGGGGTTTCCAGAAATAGGGAAATTATTGCAATCACTGAAAGAAAAGAAGATGGAAGAGTCCTTCCAAAAATCTTACCATAGTTAAGTTCACTCTCTATGGATTTATCCATTTGGCTTATAAAGATAAAATTAATGAAACTTTTTACAAGAAATATTTCAAACAGTTTTAAAAATTTATCTTTCTTCTCTCAGGTGACTCCCTGACATAAATATTATATYCATAAATCTAGCCTGTGATAAAATCCTCTTCTAATTTATAGGATTGAGTCCCTAGAAGAAACCATTGCCTGTGAAGTTTTGCCAACTCTCTAGCTAAGCTTGGTACTGTGAGCGTTTCACTCCACTTCTTGTGGATTGCTCCACTCCTAAATGAGTTTTAAAGTGTTGTGCCTCTGGTGGTTTTTCATGAGCCTTCCTCAGGCACAGCTTTCATAGGCTTTCATTAAAAAAAAAAAAAGGGCATTTAGTGCTGTTAATGTAGARGCAACTTGCCAGCCTCTAAAGAGCATTTCACATAACATCCTGTCCTRTTTAACCAGCCTCTTTATCACCTTGATATTGACAGCAAACCAAATGATGGGAATGATTTTTAACAAGCTGCCTT
Organism: Alauda arvensis; assembly: GCA_902810485.1. NCBI lineage: Eukaryota > Metazoa > Chordata > Aves > Passeriformes > Alaudidae > Alauda > Alauda arvensis. The sequence goes on along the minus strand of CADDXX010000136.1, from coordinate 1,828,867 downwards.
TACCAGTGAGTTTGACTCAAACCCACAATTCTTCAGCTCTTGCATTACTGATAAACCTGGAATCTAAACCMGGAGACCAATAAATATTGTAAGATAATTCCAAGATCCAAAGATCTTGGGCAGGACAGACTGGGAAYGAGATCCATCACATACAATGTATAAATTCTGCTCTCCAGTTTCCTCAGAAGACAGGCTACTTCTCAGCTTGCCTTGCTCATTTCAATTTCCTGTCATTCAAAAATCCTTTTAAAATTACAGAGTTCTTACTGTCAAATCATGAATAAACAGGATAACTTCTTCTTCCCTCTAAGAAATCTTTTCCCTGTATATAATTTTATTAAAAGAGCATTGAGTTACTATGGAAGAAAAATGTATGGAGAATTTACAGCCAATTTGAGCCTGATCATTACCTATAAATATCTTTGGATGTGACTGTTCCCTATGTAAAACAGTCCCAGCAGTTCACCCAAGCTTTCRAGTAGCCTGTCTGATAAGGCTACTTCAGTTTTCAGACCCAACTTTTTTTAGCTTTCTTCTCCCTTTCTCATTTCAATTTTATGCTATCAGTGTCTAGTCCTTAMGCAGTTTTCCCTAAACTGAATAAAGTTTACTGAAGGCCAAGTGTCCTTTTACAAATCTGCAGACTCAACCCCATTCCCCTTCAAACCTCCCAGCTCACCTGACCTTTTCTTCAGACATGTATCTCCATTATCTCAAAATGCCCTGATTGATGCTGTCTGAAATGCAGACAAGGCAACATTTGTTAAATTGTTTCCCCAGACAGCTATTGAGTTGAAAAGGATGGAAAGAAATCTTGGAAAGTCTGCAGTTGAATTTTCCAGCTCCARTGGAGTTAGAGCAGAAATGAACTGGCAGGCATGCCTGTGGTTGGCATGCACCAYCAGCCTGGTGGGAGGCTCACCTGCACAGGAATGCAGCCCATSTCCTACATCCCATCTAGATAATAAAATTAAGGATAGGAGGAACACCTCCAGGGTCCTYCTGAGTTCCTCTGTATGCACAGAGTCACTGATCTGGGATAAAAAACAACCACTAGTATGGAGTATAAAAATATAATCTCTCTTTAAGTCAACTTTATATATGTCAAATATACAATATACAAGGCAACCAAAGAACAAAAGTTAATTATCAAATTAATACAAACCCTACCATATTTTCTAATTTGATMCTCCTTCAGTAATGGATACAATAAGGTTCCCCAGGTCAGATTTTTTTATTCACTGAATCTAACAGTAGCAAAACTCCTACTGATTTAATCTGAAAGCACACTTTGCTCATGGGGCCCGTGAGTAAAGCTACACCACAGGTCTCAAACTTCCAGCATTATCAAATCCTGCATTCTCTGTTGCAAATCCCAGTATATTTAGGATAGAAAGATAAAGCTCTTAGACACATATAAACAGAGGAGACCAGCTTTTGTTTAAAAGATTAAAAAGAAACACAAACTTGGCTCTCCAGCTTGCAGAAGAAAGTTTGAAAGGTTAAGACTCCAAACCGGTTGACAACATTCATAAAACATCCTGTTCTTCAGCTGTCTTGAGTTTCAGTTTTGTCTCATTAAGAGTCTACACATAGAACCGCAAAACTATGTTCCTAAAGAATATGCACATGGCAGGCACTCAGTGAACASTTTTCCCTATAAAAAGCTGAATTTGGGAGCATGGCAAGAGTCCCCTAATCGCTGCTGCCCCATCCAGTTTATGAGTGGTGGCCAAGCACTTTGGCCATGCAGAGCAGACTTTGGGAGGGTTTGGATGTTAGCACTAATTACACAACATACCTGKATTCAGTCAGTCTTTGTTCATTATACAGGAGTGATATTAATTCCCCAAGATCCCACAGCCATTATAAAATATCAAGAAGGGGGTAGGAATACTGTTTCTATTAACTTTTYTGTCCAGTCTGATTTTTATTGCCTTTTTAGACCACTTTGGCAGTAAAAATATCCTCCTAAAGGTTTTTGATACTTCCCCTGAAAGTGCTGAGAAGGCTGGCTGTAAATGAGAATGAGGTCCAGGCAGTCCAAACAGAAATGTAAAAAGAAACCAAATACTTTTAAGGTTTAATCACCTTTAGAATAAATCTACCCCATASAGGAGCAATAACGTGTTTCCAGCCATCCAACACTGGATTGTTTCTCCAATTGTCCCTTTTAATCAGCCTTTCTGTCCCCTGGTGCTCTTGTTTTATTACTTCAGTTGTAAACAGGACATTATTCAGGACTGTTTCAGGCTAATTGCACTACAAATATTAAATGCCTGGCTGTTAAGTGGTCATAAATGAGACTTTGTAACTACTGAATGGTTAATAAAAATAATGAAATGCAATTGTTCCATGTAAATACAACTGAACAGAGYAATATTTTATAATGATGACTATTTAATTTGAGTTTAGGTTCAGCAATTTTGGATTTCTGGCAATATCMCCATCTTAATAGCAACTGGYYTTTGAAAGCTGATTCTCTATTTTTCCACCTTCCCAGGGAATTCCGTGCTGCGTCCAAACCCAGATACACCAACTGAACTCACCTGGACCATGAGTTGCTTTGAGAAGCTCAGTCTTGGCTCCTCAACATCAATATCTTTCTTAGATGACCAGAGGCAATGGGTACCCACAGAGACCTCTATTGTTTCTTAGCATCTCCAAAAGGGACTAAATCTGCCCTGTCATGTAGAAATATTTCCTGGTCTTTTGGCAGGGCCAAATGTGGTTAAGACCCAGTACTCCAGGGAATATTTTGATTAAGTTCTGGAGCATAGTAAGGAAGAAATCCTAAATGTGAGCAGGATTACTTCAGATTACTACTTCAGACTTGCATTAATTCAGGACTGCCTGTGAGCTCAGAGATAGTCTGAYGTTGTCAAGGTGCAGATGTGGCCAGGTTTGCTCAGCCCAGCTCCATCAGCTTTCATCCCACCATTCACTGAAATGCTGTGATAGGACCAAAACAGGCTGCACTTCTTCCTGGAAGAATCTGGTGCATTATGCAGGAGAGCAGTGGAGGATAGAGAGACAGCTGTGCCACAGATGTCCCAGGCAGAAAAATAAACATGCAGAGCCACAGAGCAATAAGGGTGCTGTGGTTTGTAAAGTTCCCTACCATCTGCTCTAAGGAAAAATGTGAATGTCAGCAAGGAGATAATGCAAGCAGTAAAATACACATTTCAGTGACTATCACTAGTGAAAATGTTCMTCAGGTTATCCTGCCATAAAACAAATTAGTTGACAAGTAATTATGTAGCGACAGCTCTTGAGCCCATAATCCCTGTCAAATTGCACCAAGTGAGGAGTGAAGACCTGTCCCACAAGTCATTACACAAACAAACAGTTTAACACGTTGTTCTATTGTATTTAACCCAATGCTGTTGCAAGCAGAATATTTCAGTGAGCAAACCCAAGTATCTTAAATCAGAAACAAGATAGCTCAAAGGGYTAGATAAATCCCCAATATAAACATTTCTATTGGTGCCTTCATTTGTTGTAACGCTGACTAATTGGTTTGTAAATTTTGCTGTGGGTTCTTTTTCTTACCTTACCTACATTTTGCTAGCAAAATCCAAACAAGCATTCAGCTCCTAATATTGTCAAGTAGTTGCTTCGAGAAGCCCTGATCTTTTAAATTCCATAATCCTTAGGGGAATAGCAAACTCTTCTGCTCCACTAGCTAAAAAGGCCACTTTTTAAAAATTAGAATTGTATTGAATGGTGTAAAAATCACAGTCTCAGCTTTCAGTTACCATCCCCATTGATTCCTGTATTAGGAAGGATGTAGATGCTACAGAAAACTTCCTTCCCACTCCTCCTTCCTGGAGGAAGTTTTCTTGATGCTTGGCCTATAATGAATACCCAGCATGGTGAAGATTTAATCCCATTCCCACAAGTTACRGCAAAGTGAAAGAAAATGTGACCATGAAGCCCAAAATTACATGTTTTACATTGCTTTCAGGACTTCTTAAATAATCACAGAGCAATTTTTCACATACCTCACAAACCCTTCCAAAAACAGGAACTGTCACACAGAGAGAGACAAAGCATCTGATCACTAGAAGTTCCTGACTTCCATGATTTTCCATGGGAGTAAAATGAAACACCTCCAGTCATCTGTGTCCAAGTGATTTGATTGCATGAGGAGKCCTTGTCAGGAGCAGGAAATGTGGYCACTCCAGTGCCAAGTTAATCACATACCCACTGAACTGCCTTCCCTTACCCAGAGCTTGCATTGAAATCAGGCTTTGGTGTTGCTGTTGCAAATACAGTTAATAACTTTAAAATGAATTAATAAAGAATAGGATCTCCTGCAGAGTTCTCATCTCTAATTAAGTGGTGGCAGGGGAAGCGTGTAGTGGAATAAGAAATAATTGAAACAAGGAACCTTTCTTTTTTTTTATCAAGCTATTTAGCATTTTGGCATCCTTCCAGATACATYTCCTATAATTGGAAACATTAAATTGCCTGATTTAAATCTTCAACCCCCCACTCAAGCACATAGTCCCATTGAAGGCCACGGCATGGTCATGAGTCAGGCTCTAACTGGAGAGCAACTTGTGAGGATACAATGCTGTTATGTGCTGTGAAAGGGCTAGGTGAGGGTTTTTTGTTTTTTTTTTGTTTTTTTTTTTTTGCAGAGAACAGTTTCCTGAAAAATACTGTTTCAGTAATAGGCATATATAATGTAAGTAAWCAAAAAAAAWTGGAAATTTCATCTTGACATTTCAATTTCAAGAGTGCAAAARCATGTAATAGTTTGTACAGACTATACAAARTATTTTCTTGTTTTTAACCTTTAACCTCCAAGTCTAACCACCATAACAAATGTATTATTTAGGAGTGAAAGAAATGTGTTKGCAATTTCTGGATAATTTTTTTTTCTTCCATTTAAATTCATGAAGAAAAATAAACACATTTAGTTTCAGGTAAATACAACTGTTTTTTTTTGTTTGGGATTTTTTGGGGTTTCTGTGTGTGTGTGTTGTTGTTTTGGGGGGGGGGGGTTTGTTTAGTCAGGTCAGACAAACAAAAAAGTCAATTACTACTCAACTCTAAACCTCTTGCTAATAAGAAATCCTTCTACTAATGCTCCAGGTGCAGTAATGTGCTGACAGATATTGTGTAAACAGGGTGCTGTTGTGTGTGAGGGGATGTCTCCAGTGTCCATTTTCAGGCAGACTTCTSTATCTGTATTATGGTCCTTATGCCTTCAACTCATGTTCCAGGGTTTGTGTCATGCACCACAATTCCTTCTCTCTTCTCTCGGGGTGACAGCACTATCAAACCATGTCCTCTCAACAAATCCCACCCTGTGCCTCTCTTGGACTGATCTGTAGCACAAGTTCATGGAGTGAGTCAGGATCAGACATCAGAATTATTGCCATGAGATGTGGGGGGAAATGTCCAAGAAAGAGAGAGGAGCCAACGCTGCAAAAGAAAGATGTTTAAGAGTMATAGAGACAGGCTATAAATGCCAGCCACATGAAGAGCAAGAAAGAAGTCAGGGAAGTGTTTGTAAGCAAATATGGAAAGATGAGTGGGAAGAGCARGGACAGCAGCAGCAAGAAAGGCGTGCACCCTTTCAGACAGATGGCCATAGCTCTGGTGAGTGAATCTTCAAGATGAGTGTTCTCTGCACTGGAAGGGGTGAAGAAGAGTCCCAGYAGGGAACCATGCACTTTATGTCTCTCCAGACTATCCCAGAGGTTGTGACCTCACCAGCACACCACAAGTGCTGCTTTTTTAATGAAATTTTTKGGGGGAAGTGAAGAGGTATTCCTGTGAATGTGYRTWGCAAGAAGCTGATTYTGTAGCTAATTCAAGRACTATATTGTGGACTAGATTATTTATCCAAAAGTTWGGRYTTAGTGTTCATGGCATGTCACTAGATTTTAACACTGTCAAGTCTTGTAAAATTATCTTTTAATGATAATGGATCATACCTAAAACAACAAATAGTAGAAATCCCAAAATGTCCTGTAAGATGAAGGAAGAGATCTGCAAAGGAAGCACTRAGAGAAGAAATCTGGGCTTCTGTACATAAACAAATTAGATCAGATGTAGGTTTTTATATTAAATTTAGAGTAAAGAAAAGAAAAATCACTATTTTTGTATAGAAAATAATTTCAGGCTGAAATCTGTGCCACTAAAATAATATTAAAAAAAGGTAAGAAAAAAAGCTGTCTTGAAAAAGGAGGACAAAAGTTGCTCTGTGGTTGGTCTCTCCTAGACTWATTTTGCTTCCTTTTACAGATATATTTTTGGGGTATTTCAGGAGATTGCTTACTGAACTTCTCTTCTAACCCTGATGATCTGCTGTTGGAGATAATAAAAATAATAMTTCAATACCACCTTGAGTATTTCTAACTTAACTCTCCATCTCATCCCAAAGAAGGACCTGGGTAGTCTGCTCCTTTCTCACTTCCTAGGTGTATGGCTTCTTCCTCATTTGTGCATCAGCTSTTCTTCCCTGATACCTCTGAGAAAGGTGCTGCCTTCCACATGTCTTGATAGGTAAGGACTGCTGCTTGGAGATACTCCACTCCTGAGGAGTCCTTCCAGCTGTGTTTTTGAGTGTTTCTGGGAAGAAACATTTAATAGGTTCACACCACTGCAACAGGCAACAGCTGGGTAACCACTAATTCATTCAATTTGCTAAAAGCAAAATTGATGGTTTCTAGAGATACAGCTGCTGATTTTGCAAAACCCCAGCTCCCCACTGGAGAGTGAGGGCATCACCAGRTATGCAGCATGGGCACAAAACTCCCCTATCTCAGTATTTTGTTTGTTATACCAGCAGTCTGCTTCTCTGTGAGATTTTTAACATGCCCCATTGAGTTCCTGCAATATTTAGAAATAGCTCTTATGAAACTGCATAGTCTACAGCTGAAGAAGGAAAGGTGCTTTATCTCCTGTTACCCTTGCTTACATCTTCCTACGTTGTGTTAAAATAAAGAAGTGTACAAGTGCACATATGTCGGAGAGAGTTTTTCCTGAAATGAACCTGCAATTCCCACATTTGTCAGTTCCTTCAAATTTCAAAGGATAACCTCAAAGGGCACCAGCAAGAAAAAGTGATATAGTTAAATGGTCAATACCTACATGTTTATAATTCCAAGTTCATCTTTATACATACATATTATTAYATTTCAAATCATTAGCTATGTTTTTAGATGGGGTGAGGGGAGAGAACGGCTGCGGGAATGATTTTGAGAGTATTGGGTTTTTATTTTCAAAGCTCATGAGAATCAAGTCATTGAGCTTGAGAATACTTACAAGATTTTTTTAAAGAGATGTGTTCTCCACTTTGTCACTTCTGTATGACAATATTTTCCTACATATGCTTTTAGACCAGCCCTTGTTGCTTCCTAAACTAATCACACCCATGCAAAGCAAAAGTGATTTAGAATCTGTAGTTAAACATATCTTGGAAGAATATGTTGAGCTTCATCTACTACTAAGCAAAAAGCTTGCTCCAGGGCACCATCAAGGATCTGGGGATGGCAGAACAGTGGTGCTGCTGTTTGCTGGGAGGAGTGGCTGTRTTGGGAATCACCTCAAGCATCACACTGGCTCTCCAAACAGGGGTATGACAGGGGCTGTGAAAGACATCATGAACTGCAGCTCCTTGTAAAGAGAGCAGAGGGCCTCAAAATRTACCTGTAACTGTAGATTCTGGATTTTCAAGTGGTAGCAAGTTAAAGGCTAAATTCTGTTTCTGGCTTAGGTCCATGATGGGAAATAAAACAGAAACTGACCTTTAGTAAAGCATCTCAAATAAAAATTCCTTATACCTGGAAAAACCTAGAATGACTGCTTTTCTGCTTTCCCCATATAAGCAGATTTTCTTTAACTGTTCCAAAAGATGTCATCCTAGGAACATTATTAGAATTTTCTGCTAGAAAGTATAAAGCAGTATACAACCTTGTCCTTTAACAAAAGTTAGTYTGATAGCCAATCTGGTTGACAGAATACAGATGAATATCAATGCCAGAAGCTCCTTCATCTGCTCAATTCAAAGGTATCATTTATCATATTTTATTTTCTGTTACAAGCCTATGCTGCTAAAAAGACAAAAAACAAACAAACAAAAACAAACAAAAAAACCCAAAACAAATCAAAACCACCAACCAAAAAAAAACCAACAAAAACACAAAACAACCAAAAAACATCCAAACAAACAAAAAAAACAAAACAAATACACAAAGACTAAAACACATCACACACAATCCATCCCCACCTCCGCCCCACCCCCCCCAATTACTGAAGCAGGGAAAGAAGTTAATCTTTAGAGCAGAAAAATACAGCCAAGAAAGCATAAAGAATTCTGCAGTTTCCGCTAAAAGATGCTAATTATATTAAAGGAATTATATGGTCATCCATACATCACTGAACCAAAGTTAAACCATCATCATGTGATTCAGAATTTTATTCAAACCCAGAGACTACCAAAGGGGAAAGGGATGCTGCCAAAGAGGAATAGGCACTATCCCCCTTAAGACATTTGAGATACCTGTTATTTAATTAGGTTAGGATCAGCTGTTGTGAAATAGAAATAAAAATATTTCAACAGTAAGGCTGCTTGATGCTTCAATTGTACAATTACCCTATGATAGCTCTGGGTGACCCTATATAGCAGGACATCATGTATGAATACCACCCTAACTGCTGGCACCTGAAGAAAAGCTTAGGCTGAAATGGTATTTGGTCAAACAGCCAGTGCTGTCCGAAAGCCTGCTAAATGACAAAATTCTCCCTTTCTTCTAAGTTGCTGTTCTGCAGCCAAAACAACTGGAAAACGAGCAAAAATACAAGTACTAAMCAATCTGGAAGTTGCTGGCAGTTGGAGGGATGCTTGTTACAACTTTGCATTTTGGGAGCTGGTACCACTGCCAGCACTCATGTACCACCTGACTCAATTACTCAGCTGAATAAAGGCACCATCTCATGAAAGTTTGTTTCCTTCTGATTTCACTCAGGTTAACAATTCTGAAGATGTCTTTGCATACATAGATATTTTCTTCTGGGTTTGTAAGCGTAAGAATACAGTGCTCTCAACAACAATAATTGTTTTTAAAGAATGGGTAGTGTTTAATAGATTTGCCTCTTCAGCCGAACTGTGTCTGAAAACACAGAAAACATCTTTGTGAAGGTGATTGTGAGGGGAAAGTGAAAACCTCCATTTCTCTCTGAGAGCAACATCTGCTGGGTTTACCTCAGGCTTTGTGGTGTGCACATGTGCCACTCACAGGTGTAAATATGTATGGTGTACACATATATGTGCATGGATGTGGGAAAATGTAAATACCCTGCTCAGCTGCTGACATCATGAAAATGATGGAGTGCAACAGTTTTTCTAGCTGACAAAAAGGTTTTCTGTGGGAACTTTAGACTTAAGCTCAGTTCCCAGCTCACTTCTAATGAAGACTGGAATACAACAGGCTCTGGGCTAACATTCTTAGATATGCCTAGAAAGAGAGGGGAAAAGCTACAAAGCAGGGAAGGATGGAAGGAAAGTGTCCTACCCTTTTTGTAAAGTCTCACAAAGGCTCTGGTAGGTGAAATAAGAGCAACATATACAAAATTAGATGATCTTTGCACCTGCTTGTACAGGCCAAATCCGCTTATAAAAATGATGTGTGGACACCACAGCAGAAGCAGAACAAGCTCTCCTTATTTGATTTATTGGGCTTCTGTTTTGTTTAAGGAATACAAAAGTCACTTTCCACTTGTACAATGTGCATTCCAATTGAGTTAACTTCAGAAGATCAAAGACACTGAAGGGATGACGATACAAGCAGCTGTAACACCCTGATTCACAAAGGAATCCTGAATAGAGACAAAGCCTGAAACCTGAGCTGACAACACTAAACTGCAGCACTAACAAATATATTTGAAAGATTAGCAGAGAAGCCAAAAACTGTCCAGCTAAGAAGCAGTTCACACTGACTCAGAAAAGGGAGATCAAATTTTCAACAAAGAGCAATGACAAGTCATTATTATACACCTCACTTTAAAGTGCAGACAAAAGACTAATCTACMAGAGGTCTTCTGTAGCGTTCTTTGTGCCTCAGTTTCCCACTCAGATAGACACAGACACCTCCCTAAAGATGCTTGCAGTCGCTTGGGAGAGTCACCAGAAGCCAGGACTCATGTCCACGTGTCGGGCTTGTGGAGCTGCTATTGCACATAYAACCAGTGCTCTGCAAATCAGAAAAGTGAAAGGTATCAGACAACAACAAAAATCCCAAAGATCATCAAGTACATCAGCAGCAAAAAGCTAGCAGACAAACCCAGCAGTAGGGATAGCAAAGTTAATTTCAGAATATCCAAGACTCATGATGTTCCTATCAATGCACTATAATGTGTTCTCTCTACAGCTAAACCAGATGTGGGAKAATAGGTCTGGATAAGCAAGGGTATTTGTGACTGCCTGGAACAATACAAACCTTTTTATCTACCAAGCAGTGCTTCACAAAGCAGAAGAAATTCATACAAAGGCAGTGGTACAGCCACAGGTGAACAGYTTTCTCCATTTCAGTTCTGGGTAACAGACTCTAACAACTTCTAATATAGATAGATACACTGTCTCTTATGGGTGAGGTTATTAATTGGCCTATTTAATTTAGAGATACGCAAGACTGATCCTGCAGACCTCACCACGGCAGCTTGGATGCTGAGAAGCTCAATAAGGGGCTTCACTGGGAGAAACAGGACATAGTATTCATCAGTGATAAAGGGAATTCATCTGTTTCCTTAACAKACATAAACATTCTCACTGAGGTTGATTAAAATACTCCCTCTATCTCAAACAGAAACAGGATTGTACATACTGCAAGCTTTACAAGAAATGCAATGTTGATTTTAATAGAGCCAGTCAAGAATGTATTATACTGAAGACAGMAATATTCCTGGTGCAATTGCTCAAAGCCTTTCCAGAACTAGGGTATATATAATGCATTTTGAATACAAACAGTATAAAGACTTTTTTTCTAACAAAATACAAGGGGGATKTTTGGGATTCATAAACACATTTACAACTACCCATCCCTTGTCCATCCTCTCATAAAACCAGAATAAGAATAACATCAGACTGGATGACATTCTTTTCCTTACAATAAACTTAGTGCATGTTTCTTTTTATTGTAACCACATGTACTCCCTGCAGCTGATAATTTAATGTTCAAGGACTGGTGGTCCTTGAAGCCAAGGCCAACATTTGCTGTAAAAATTAAATATCCTCAAATTAAAGTATTTAAGTTGCTTCTGAGAGGCACATTCATGCAGTTTTTTTGAATGTCTTCAACTTCTTGTTAATAGGCAACTGTTGAAACCAACATAAATTGTCCTTCCAAAGAGTGGTTTGCAGCCTTCTGAGAAAAGAATACCAAAGTCTTCAGTGTAAAGTACAAAATGTTCTTTATTCAAAAAGGATGCTTTTTGAAGGATGCTCTGGGATTGATACATTCCATAAATTTCAGTGAAAACACAAAAGCAGCAAGACAGTGGGAGTTTCAACCTTAAAAATAAACTAGTCTAGTTTTAGAATTTGACCTGTGAAGAATAAGACATTCTGGCTTAGTCCCCTCAGTTTTTAAGCAGAAAGACGTTTCCAAATGAATGAAGAACATTCAATTTTCCAACCTGTACCTATTTGGGTTATCTCATGTTAAAGCACAAAAACAAATCCATAGATTACCTTCAGTCTGAAAACAGCCCCAGGGAATCCAGTAGAAAGAAGAACTGTTTTGAGTGCACCAAACATAACAGCATATGGTTTATATTCCTTTCATTATTAATGCAACCACTTTAGTCTTTCATTAACTGAAACCATCTTTGTCAACAAAGCTGAAATATAACAAAGTCATTTTTAAAATCTTTCTCAGAAAAGAAAATGTTCTTTCAAAATTTAATTACAAGCATGTAYTTGACGTGAGCCTAGCACACTAATTTAAACATGACATACCAAAATTAAACCAGAACAGATCTYAACTATTCTATGTTAGAATGCTGCATGTTTGTAAGATATTTTGGACCCCATCCAAGATAGCACTAAAGCATGTGTTTTCTCTTTGCTTGTATGGGACTTCACACAACCTTTCACAGTCTAACTTTGTTTCTCCTTTCCACTCCTCTGTCTTTTCCTGATGGCTCCATCTGCTCTTCTAGGAAGAGTAACTCTGTTGTACTGTCTGTCAAGAAAGGCTCCTCAGTATGCTTGGTCCTTCACACCTTTTGACTTCTCCTTGGTGCTTCRTTTTGGGATCACTGGTTTAACATCTGTCATAGAAGTTGCCTCAGTATCTCCTTTCAAACCTGGCAGAGATTAGCCATAGTATTGGTCATTTCTCTGCTCTCATCATGCAGATAGGACAACAGTTCAAAATGTGTTTAATGTGAAGCACAAGAGAAAAATGTTAATTGAGGCATGACTGCAGATCCCTGTGTTCCTGTGTCCTAAAGGTTGTYTGATAAATCTCACCCCACACATTCAAATATTTTCATGAAGCACAGTTTCCAAAACTGAAATCCAGGGAAACAACTACACTTAAGATGTGAAGCAAGTGGGCTCGGTTTTGGTCCCATTTCAGGAAAAGTAAAGATCTGTTTTTGAAGGGTTAGTTATCTGGCAAAAAAAAGAGGATTTCTAAGTTTAAATTTTGAGAATCTTGGCAGCATCTTTTATGTTTCTACCCACTTCATTTTACTGTGTACAGGCAGTGCTCAAAGGCAGCAATCAGTTTCCTAATGGCTTCAAAAGTCACTACCTTTAAATAGGGGCAGTCACAGTACCTTCTGTTTTTCCAGCCAGCAGATAGTTTCACTTACCCCCCCCTTCCATGGAAACCCTGCAGCACCACCAGATCCGTGTTCCCTGATTCCAGGCAGTAGAAGGGCAGTCCTGGTCCATGCTCTGGGGCAGTATAAGGTTGCATTTCACCTTTAGGCTGCACTGTGGGCACTTCTGCTGTGTCAAATTGCTCCTGAGGTTGCTGGGAAGTGATGGTTCCAGCAATTCTGTTCGAGGATCTTTTGCTGCTGAAGTGATTTCTTTCCAGGCATTGCTTGGAAGTAGCAGCTCCTAATCCTTCAAAAGTAAATGGTTTTTTGGCTGCAATGGAGAACAGAGGAAATCAGCTAAACATGAAGGACAGKCATTTATGAGAGAGAAGCCTCTAGAAATTGCATATTGCCAAGTTAGKACTAAGGTTCCCTTGTGCAGCCAGAAGGATTTCAGCAGCTTCCCAGACCTGCCCTACAGTTGTAGCCCAAAATTACCTCTTCTTGCTTTACCAGGACRCCAGGAAAGACACTGAAGCAGACAGGTTTCATGTAGACAGCCCCATGCTGGCAGAACCCCTCTGGGGCACACTGTCTCAGCCCCCTGTACACATGCCCCATTCCAGGCTCACCTATACCCTTCCATGGCTGGTTGCCGTGTGGTGTCCTGTTCCCTGAGATCCCTGGGATCTGCAAGTCTGGTGTAATCACCCAGCAAGCAGCCAGGACTTYAAATATCCCAGCTGGATTCCAAAAGGAAGGCAAAACCTGAACATGACAGCACTGAAAGGGTTTGTTGAACACACTCACTTATTTTCCTCCCCAGGTCTCTCCTGAAGCCCAGACCTGAGGAACAAGGGAGCARTCTTTGAGCAAACAGCCCACCAGCAGCAGCTCTGGAGATAACCTGGCAGTGGCTGGGGTAATACTTTGGGTGAGATGCACAAAGGAAACCAAGTGGCAGGTTTTGGATTTGTAGGTTCCTAATTCAGCTTAGATCAGTCACCAGAAACTGGGTTATACTTTGKGCTCTCAAAGGGAATTAGGTTTAAATATTTTAGGTATTTTGATGTYCAAGAGATTCAACAGGGGCAAAGGGACAGTCCTTACCTGTAATTCCTCCAAAAACCCTTTACCCTGATTCATCTTGTAGTTAATGGCCTTTTAAATCCTGCAAGATTTAGGAAGCATTTGAATATGACCTTATAGGACTGTAACAGGTTGCTTTTACCCCTGATGCCACCAGCTGATTCACCACTGCCAGTCCCTTACCAAAGGGATGCTCTGTAGTGCTCATGATGGTAAGTTTTACTCTGTGCCATGATACTTGATACTGCCAGTCCCCAGGCTGAGCTGGCATTTCTGACCCTGTCTGCCTTCTACTTAAACAGCATTTCTAGTATATGAGGCATTTTCTCTAGAACAGTTACTCCACATTTCAAACAATTACATGGGACAGCAAACACCTAGCCTTCAAAATCTCAGGGGGAAAAAACTAAACAATAAGGTTTTAAGAGGAGAATACAGACTAAAAACWCTGAGAAATTGCTTGAAAAAATAACTTTATGATGTTTGAGTCAGTCTACAGTACTTCTGTAACACTCCTTCCCCCCCATGGAGTGCTGGATACTGTGCCTGAGCTGGAGTGCTGCCTGCAGAGCCTGCTCTTGTAAATCCATSCTGTGAACATCCCTGAGCTGCAGGACTGGTGGCTGCTGAATGCACCCAGTGCACCAAAAGTGCAGCTTCCTGCTTAGCTGCCTTTGCTCATTCAAACCTCCACAAGCAAAGGCTTCCTGCTCCTTTTCATTTGGCTGGAAGCATTTATAAAATGAACAGGCTATCAGCCAAAGCAGGCTGCCTCTGCAGCCCCTAAACATCCCGAGTTTGTAAAAAAACACAAATGTATCTCACCAATGACCAGTGTAATGCCTTCCCCCAGCTGTATGCAAGGATGTGCAAGGCCCTTTTCAAAGGTGCAGAGACCAGCTGGTGCTCTGAATGAGATGGAAACAAGCTGACTAAAAGGGATCTACACTGCAACAAAAGAAAGGGCAGCTGAGAAGAAAGTCAGAAGTAATGTTAATGAACTGATTTTGAGGCCTGTTGTGTAATATGGTCCCCTTCTTTGTGTGTCAGCACAAATAGTTCAAAGAGTGGACACCAGCCTTTTCACTTTCTTGAAGTGGTGTGGGCCCAAAAAGCAGTGAAATATGGGGKTTTCAAAACATCTCATACAGTAACTTGAAAGCAAGATGGTCACAACTCTGGCTGGTTTGTCTGTGGCCCATGGTACCAAATCACTATTTTACATAGAAGCTTTCAGTGAGGATCTCTGAAATGAGAAAAATTGCTTAAATTTTTTTTTTCTCTACTGTAAATTGACTGGTACCAATTTACCAACCACCACATCTCTGGGGGTGCCAGCCTAAACCTGTTTGGGCAAGTTGTTTAAAACCAGCCTTCAAACTAAGGAAGGCATTTGCTTTCAACACTGACACAGATCTCCTTCCCTGGTGTCTGTCATCCTGCAGAGAAGTTCAGCTGTGCCCTGCATTTAATCTGACACAGCATGGAGCACCACTGGGTGCTGAGGCTCTGGCAGCAGGATAATACAAAGGTGACAGCTGTAAATCATGCGTGCTGCTCAGGACTAAAGTCCTTCTTGTGCCTGATGAACCATGCCAGAGTCAGCACATGTACTGTAATAACAAGCCAGGGCTCTTGACAAAGAGAGACTTAATGCTGCCTGCTTGTTGTTCCTGTCCTGATGCTGTTGTGTTGTTCACACAGCCAAACTATGAGACAGCCATCACCAGTAAAGCCCCCTGGCACCAAGGAGGAGGGAGAGGAGGGCAAAGCCTGCCCAGTGTCSTGGTTTCAGCTAGGATAGAGTTAATTTTCTTCCCAATAGCTGGTACAGTGCTGTGTTCTGGAGTCACTATGAGGATAATGTTGATAACAYACTGGTGTTTTAGCTGTTGCTCAGTAGTGCTCACCACAAATTAAGAACTTTTTTGTTTCCCATGCTCTGCAAAAATGCACGAGAAGCTGGGGGTGGGCACAGCTAGGACAGCTGGTCCAAACGTCCAAAGGGATATTCCATATTATGGAATGGTGTGCCCAGTATATAAACTGGATGGAGTTGGCTGGCAGGAGCTGATCTCTGGTCAGTGTGTGGTGAGCCAGCTGCCCTGGCCCTATGGTCGGTTTAGCAAGGGCTCACCTCTGGCAAAAGCCTGGCTGGCTGTCCTGCACACAGCAGCCACTGGCTTGGTTTCACCCTGCACCCTGCCAAGCAGGCCAGGCATGATGGGGCCAAATCCCACCCAGTCTTCAAGGAGCCACCTGGTAGATCCTGCAGACTCGTCACATCCTGCCAGGACACCAGGCACAGGCACTTCCCCACCTTGCACTGCACTGCACACGCTGGCCCTGGCCTCTGTAGTTTGAAAGAGTCAGCCTAGTTTGGCTCTTTCCAAGCAATGTCCATGCATGTTTTGAGCCAGCAAAGTCCAACATAGATGCTGCTAATCTTCTCCCATGGACTGCCAGGATCAGTGCAGGCAGCCAACAGGAGCACCTATGGCAGCAGCAGTCAGGGCTGGCAGGTTGGGTTAGCAGTAGGACAGAGTTTTCTCAGGCTGAAACACCCCATGGACACAGCTGGAGCAGGCAGGAGTGAGTTAGCACTGAAAGAAGGAGGCCACCTGTGCTGGTCTGGGCACTGTCCATAGAGGTGGCAGAGACTGTGGTCTCCCACATTTAAAGCAATAAGTTGCCATTGGCTAAAAAGTGAGATTCCCTTTCCAGTGACTATCATGGATCAGGCATGTGTTTTCTGTCTGACCAGTTAATCACTGCCACTGCTATTACTATGATTAATGATTTACTGCAAAATAGAATTCCATTTTTATGTCGGTGCCTTTATCCATATATAACAGAATAGCAAAAATGCAGCTTTCCAGGTACTTMGCAAGGCCTCAGCCACCACATAAAACAAGTCAAAAAATTCCCTACCATCAAACCTTACACTTCAAATGTTACAGTCTGTGGCTGTAAAATTTAGCAGTGAAAGGTTTTATATTAACTGAGAGATCAGCATCGTTTACCTGTTTTTGGTTTTTTTCTCTGTGACAAAGTAAAATTTTCTCTTAATGGCAACAGGCWGCAACATTTTCTTAATCTGTATGATTTTGTGACTGTTGAATGAGAAGGTGGGATTTAGTAGGTAGAACAAGTTGAGAATTCCCTCCATATGGCATGCAAGAAATCATCATGCCTCGATCTTTCAGTGCTTGAAAGAAAAGCTGTGCTGACAATGAGGAAAGGGAAAGGGAAAGGGAAAGGAGAAAAGACCAAAACCAAATTACCTTCAGAATATTCTTAATGAAAGAAAACTCACAGAGAGGGAGAAGGCAGTAGAAAGCGTCAAGAGAAAATTTGGGTTGACATCACCAATTGCACAGTTTTCTAGGTATCTGAAAAACAATAGAAATGGAACAGAAGTTTCTGGAGAAATAGCCTAAATTGAAATTTCTGTCCTTCATCTGCACTCTCATAAAGCTCGTGGTTGTCTGAATCTGGTGCATTTAACTCAGGTCAGTCTCAGGAGTGATAGTTCTTTAATTATATTGCTGAGCACATACAGTRTGTTTTTCATAAATGCCAGTCAGAGGCTCGATATCTCGAGCTTTAAAATCCCATCCTAGAAAGGCAGGGGATCAGTAACCAGTGCTGGAAAAGGCTGCATGGACAGCACGACCCTGCCATCTCCTGGTGCAAAGCCCAAATACATCATGAACAGGAAAGCTGCCAAAAGCCACCTGCATTCCTTGCTGGCTATTCCTGCTGCGGTGGCTCCCGGCAGCCCCAAAGTCCGGGATGCTGGGCAGCCCTGCAAAGCCTCAAGAGTAAGTGTGTGATTGTCAGCTTCCCATTCCGTGCTTTTGGGAAGGGTCCAGACCTACAAACCCATGTCACATTTGGAAACGAGGAAAGCAATGCCTCCATAAATACAGCAGTGGGGAAAATATGGCTTATTGTTGTCTAAAGAAAAAGTGCCTATCAGCTGTCAATCAGCCACTGAAAAAATATTCATGAAGAGCAAAATAATTCACCATCTGCCAAACCTTGTCAGCAACGTGCAGTTCAGGGAAAATGCCTGCAGTGATCTGGTGGCAGGGAAGCAGGCTTAATCTTCTAATTTACTGATTCATGTGTGAGTTCTTAAAATTCACTAATCAGCTGATGGGGTGCAGATGTTTGACTTCTCTTTCAAACAGATCTGGCTGCACGTATTTCCCAATCAACATATGTTATTTAGACTTCCTCTCCACCATGAATAAGAGAATGTAAAGAAGGCTTTGGTAGGACTGTATTAGGATGCAATCCCAGTCTCAATTTAACGTTAAAGATCCTGTTTGCTTTCACTAATGCCAAGATTTCATACTCAGTAGGATCAGAGCCYTATATCTATTAACCATCACAGCATGAATTGTGATATGCAACTGTGCTATTGTGAACATGTGAAGATTTGCAAAGTCAATTGCTTGAAGAAGTCCAATGAATAATTCTGAATCACAAATAGTCTGGAAGAATTCCAGATCTATTTGTTGTCTCACCATGAACAGAAATAAAAGAATAACTTAATGGCTATTGCAGCTTTCAATCAGATTTTCAGCTGGTGCATCTAARTCCACCTAAGCCACCTAAGWGCTCATTAGTTACTGTTGAAAATASCCATAAACCTGCTGCTGAGATTTTTTTATTGTTTAACAAAATCCTGTTCCAGCCATGACTAGAGATTCCCTTGCCAGGAACTTTGCTGCAAAAGGGGAACAGACCTGTCACTCTCATGTGTTCCATCCTCAGTTACCAGCAGTGAGAAAGCATCCCAACACCATCCCCAAGCTGCAGAGATCTCAGTTACCTTTTCATAGGGAAATAAATCTGTGTCTGTCAGGTCAGCTCTGAGTGCAAGACCCTGAATTCATCTCTTCTCCTCCTGCTGACTCCCTGCAGCTCTCCCCTGCCTTTGCAGAGCAGCATCAGTGCCAGCCCCGCTGCAGCCCCCGTGTGCCAGTGCAGGTGACCACTCCGTGAGCTCCAGCACAGGAGAGAGGTGTCAGATTCAACAGCAGCACAGCTCTTGCCAAGAGATGCTCCCTTGCAGCAGCTGCAGCCAGTCCCTCTGCATCAGAGTCCCTCTGCACCAGAAAACATCAGGATGAGCCATGACACCACTCCTCATTGGAAAGCAAATGTCTTTTCCCTGTCTCCATTACCCTGCCTAACTACTCCAGGTTTCTGATAACCTGAMAGACATTCACATATTCGGTGTGGGCAACACAATGGAACACCCCTGTCCTTGGAAAAAATAAAACAAATAGTGCCAGGAAAATCATGCTAACATGGAGAGAAGTAAGTTGTGGGGTTTGCCATGTCTCATTGAGACAGCCTTAGCAAAGGAGCTTCCCACACACAGCTACAACACCCAGGACCATCTTCTTCTMTCAGCCACTCTGGGGGAACAAAACCATCTGCTGTGACACCCTCTGACCTGCAGCAGAGCTAATTATAGGCTGAACTATGAAGTCCTTACCAYCCTCATTAGGAAGAGGGCTATTATTTTAGCTTGAGATAAGACTGAGGAAAAAAATGTAAGGTCTGGTTCTGTTGTTCTCACTCATGCTGAAAAGCCAGCTGTTCCCCACGAAAAACTGCAAACACCCCACCAGCAGGAGCAACACCCAACCAGGGACAGACCAGAACATCAATCCCTTATTAGTTTTACCCTGAGAGCCTCCCAGGAGGCTCTCAGGGTAAAACTAATAAGCTGGTATTCTCATCAATTYTGAATTCTTATGCCTCACAAAGGGGCTGATACAAGACAGGTTAGAGGGAGTGCTCAGYCTGAGTGGTRGGGAGACTGCATAAAAAGCTKCTTCTCTTGACAGCAGCCTGCCAACCCCACTGAACTGGCCTACTTTTTGGAGAAAAAAATGAAGGCTATGATTCTCTGCTAGCCTCTACGGCACTCTCAGCCTCTTCCAGTCTTTGGGGGAAGGTTTTCAAAGTTCTTCAGCTTGCTGAAAGCTGCAAGAGATGACCATCAACACTTTCAAAATCTCCTAAAGCAGGCAATGGAAGTTGAGAACCAAATCTGCTTACAATCTCATAAAAATTCCACACTTTCTAATACTTACACACCTTTGAAGACCTTTGAAGCATGGCAGCTGAAATTCTAGCTATWATATATATGTATTATTTTTATATTCTTAACTACATTTTTATATTATAGTTTATGTAGATATGCAGCTCTCTTTAGGCCTGTTTGGCAAAGGAGGAACAATTAATTTACTCTCTTTCACTGACTGCTCATCACCCCAGGAGGGCTGGGGGAGACATTGCCCTGGTAGTTAGAGGGGAAATTGCTTCCTGATKATTACAGTTGCTGTGCTGTGTACAAATACACAGCATTGCTTAGACCACAGATAGATAGAAGAAACTGTTTGTTTTAAAATAGAAATAAGGTGTTAGCATTTTTTATCAATTTACTCACTTTTTACTGTGCTGTTTAGTGCTTGAAATCAGACTTCTTGGTACAAACAAAATAAATGATTCCACCAAATGACAAATAGTRGTACCCCTTGCTGAGGATGTAAGATCCCAGCCAAGGGTCACTGAGATCAGAGGACGACACAGAAACTGCTTGTGATCCACAATCCAGTTTTAATTTATCCCATCTGTAAAGGTCCAAACACCAAAATGTTTCAGGCTGTTAAGGGCACCAGGCTTTCCAGCTGAACAGATGTCCTACTGTAATGGGAGCCCTCTCATGAGAAAAAAAAGCCACAGCAACAAGCTGGAGATTGAACTCCAAAAAGCAGCAGCTTGGCCTGTGATTTGCTTTCATTTATAACACTAAAATGCTACAGCACTTTTTGAAACTCAGGGCCCTCTCAGGCCAAGCACAGAAAGCAGCTACCCCTTTTATTGTTATATACCTTGGTGCACACACTTTGCTCTGTGGGGCACCTCAATGCCAACATCTACAGGAAGTTAAAATTTGTGGTATGCCTGCAATGCACAAGCTTCTGCTGTCCTCACAGCAAAGTCTTTCCAGGAGGAAGAAGTGATTTTTCCATACTCAGTGAAGATACAGGGTGTTAATGCTCTGAAGCAGCAAAAGTCTGTGCCACTTACAGTAATTCTGCTGGGAAAGACACCAGAGTATCATAGCCCTATTTTACATGCTAATAGCTAAAGCTCAAAGCATTTTACAAAATTACTGTCAAAAAAGGAATTGAATCATCAAGAAAAGATTACGAAATAAACAGCAGATGTGTATGAGAACTATTCCCTACTATCTTTGTAAATCACTGTGCCTCCTGAATGCTTTTTGGTATTTCACGTGATTTGAATATTTATAATTTTATTTCCATTTTTGAGGTGTGAAGATTATTTTTATTGTAAGATTATTTATTATTATTTGTAAACAGATGTGTTGGGGGAAAAAGCCAAGTGTTAGAATGGCTTGGAGGCTTAATTTGATTTAAAATATAGGCTCCTAGATGCTATGGTTTGAATGTGTGATTTAAAATRTTAGTTTAAAACCACAAGTTATAGAATAAGCAAGTGATGTCCCTAGCTCCGCAAAAACATGCAATCTCAGTGTACTAAGGACTTTTAAACACATCTGAGTGGAAAAAAAAAATAAAATGGAAAATAATTATTTCTCCCCCCAAAAATGCACCATTACCATTACATTATTTAGTGTTATTAAACAAGATTCTAGGAAATACTGATCCACCCACTGCAAGATAGGAAGTGGTACTCAATAGAATGTGCTATTGCACTTATTATCATGCAAATACCCGATAATCTTATCTCCTGTAGTTGTGAATGGACTTTCAAACCACCATTTTGCTTTTTCTTCCAAAACAATTATCTAAACTGCTTTCTTGCTTGATAAAGCTAAAAACAATCTTTAATACTACACATAAAATGTTTGTTCACTTTTTCAATTTTTTTAAGTCAGGTAAATTAAAGTGTTTTTTTAATTATTATAATTTTTTTCACTACAGACAGTAAACTGCAAATCACTTGTTTGTATAGCTTTAACAAGACCTCAGCAGCTCAGAGTTAGCTAACCAGAGTTAGCACCTCAAGGTTTCTAAGCGCTCCTATTCTAAACACAGCAGTTGTGCAGTGTAAAATGCCAAGATCCTTTCCATAGCACTTTGGCTAACAAGGAAGGCCACTCAGTGGCTATTATTACCACCTCACCTTTCTAATATCATGCTAAAAGCTACTTTTTCGAAGAATGCATATTGCCCTTGTGGTGATAAAGGCACACAAACACAGAGCCCTAAGAGCACTGCAGCAGCCATTGACTGGCACTGAGTACACAACATTTGGAGCACACACCGGGGTCGGGGGGGGCTTTTACAGGAGCTGTCTGCGCAGTCCCACAGATGGACCTTTACATCAGCACACAGGCTGTGATCAGACAAAGTGGCCAATTTGCCTAGGGGCAAGAGTAGAAATGTGCCTTGATGTGTTTAAAAAACTCCCTGWGCGCCAGCATCAGCAGAGGCAGTGACAAGCAATAATAAAGGTCTCATTAAGACTCGGCGGAGCCAAATACAAATTCCCCTTGTTGCTGCTCTGCCGAACTTCAAACAGGCAGCCAGTTGCTTGAGGAGAGCCCTGGGAAGAGGTGGGARCCAGGGCCAGCAAGGGTCACAGCTGGACCTCTGCTTCACTACGAGAAAATAAAGGCCTCCTTATGTGCAGAGAGGGTCTGCGTTTACACTCAGCTCGGGCCTGGTRAAGAGGTCTAGGATAAATAGGTCTTTGAGCCCAAAGGATGTCCTAGAGCAGCAGAGTGTAATAGCACCTGATACTCAATCTCACAGAGGTTCCTTGGTTTACAAGCCATTAACTATGGGATATTTCTTCAGCTATCAGATTTCTGCTTGTGTTTTGGTCAAGCTCTCATGCACAAGGCTCCTATGTCCAGGCTCTGGCAAGCTCCCTTATTTTATGACATAAGGTCAGACTTGGCTGCTTTTCCTGAGTGTTCAGACAGTTAGTTTAATACCCTGAAGGGTCAATTAAATATATATTCAGCAATATCATTAGTTTAAAGAAAGAAAGAAAGAAAGAAAGAAAAAAAAGAAAGAACACTAAAGAGACATTAGTATATAAATGCCTGAAAATGCATATATATATATGTAACTACAGGAATTAAAGGCTGCTGGATGTCTTCCAGAAAGCTTTTGCAGAAAGGAGAGATTGATCTCCTGCTAGCATGAAATGCTCTTGTGTATTTTGAACTGGTTTAGGCTGTTTATAGCATTTTTCCTCCTTGTCTGAGCAAATGTCACAGKGAAAACAAGGATGTTGTAAGAACTCTCAGGAGTAACTCACAGGACATGATTCAGCCAGAGAAAGGACTATAGGTTGCATGCACTCTCTTCTTTCCCCTGTGTCATTCTGAAGAAYCAACTCTATCCAAATCTCTGTTACAGCAAAATAATGTCTTTTCTATTAAGCACCAGCTGCCTCTATACTTTCCTCCCTTTTTATTTCTTTAGGACTTGTAGAAGGTTTCAAATAACTAAGCACATTTTTCCAAAGCACTTGAAATGGTACTGACAACTTCTGTCTCAGCTGCTACATTGACTGGTGGTAAATGTACAGTGGCTGAAAGTCACTGATTTTCCCCTCTACCATTTTCTGCACTGACTCAGCCACAGAAAAAGCCTTTATTCCACGTCTAAGGGGTCATCCAGTCACGGAAGTGAAACCCTCATCACCTAATAGAGGCAAATGAAAAGTCATCAGGGACACATGCTGGTTTACATTTGGGAGACTCACCTATGCCAATATCTGAATTGGAACTGGCAGTGCTGGGGTTGGAAAAGCTGTCCAGCCTCTTATCTGTGTCCTCAGCTGCTGAGGTCTTGTTAACCTGTTATGTGTATGTCWTCTGTAGCTCTCTTTGTAATGAAGTCCTTGTGAGTTAAAAATAGTTCAGTGTCCTGAATAAGAAGTTTGATAATTCACGAGGAAGATCTAGTCAAGACATTGCTATTTTAAGGCAATTTCATCCTCCACTTATCATGCTCAGAAAATAATCACACTCCTGATGACTTTTTTAAAATATTTTTACTCAGTGGTGTTCTCAGCTTGTAACACACATGAAAGGAAGAGAAGAAAAACTGGGGGAAAAATGTGGGGGCCTATTCTGGTAGGGACAGACAGCTTGCTTGGCCACAGTAAAAAATAACAGTTGTGCTCTTCTCTGTGATCCAAAAAGGATCCCAAAGGATCATGAAAAGTGGTTACAACAGGTCAAGGGAAATTTAATCTTGCTGGCACTGTGCACTCCCTGCTTTGACCCATGGCCTTTCATCTGTTCCCTCCCCACGTGACTCCCTCCCTCCCTCCCCATTTCTGAGATTTACTGTCCCAGTCACCAAGAATATTTCAGCTTCAAGTCACAGTGTTGCTGAGGGAGAAGGTCATGAATTCATAACTATCAAAACAGCCCTTGCTCCAGCTAGTCTTGTTCAATGCTGTTCTCTCCAGTGTATTGATTCAGAGCAGCCTTTTGGAAAAAAAAGACCGTGACAGGTATGAATTCTTTTATTAGGTTCTCTGAACTCAGATGACATCCTGCCTGCTGAACCAGTTCAGTCCCTGAAAGTGCCAAAAAGCAGATCAGAAACCTCCTCAGACTGGTGAACTGGAGCATCTCTTCTCTATTCCCTTGGTGTTTCCAGCCTACCACAGGCACACCCACATGGTAGAATTGCTTTACTGTCTTCTTTCCATCTGTGATGCAGTACGAAATAAATGCAAGATCAACTGCTGTAGCCTCCATTCAGCCTGTGCAGATTCTTCTGAGTTCCACAAGATTTGCAGGAATGTCTGTCTCCTGCTCTGAGCATTACAGTAACAAGTTAGCACCTTCTTGGCTCCACCTGCACCTGAAGGCATTCCTAACTACAAGAGTAGTGTTACAGTGTTATAGGTTGGCTGTGTGGGAGTTAAATGCTTTCCATTTTTACATCTTTCTAGGGATTTTTTTTTGGTTTGTTTGTTTTTGCTCCCCTTCTGCAAAATAAGTCTGGGAAAGACTTAACTGGACAGAAAACTTACTTTCTAGGCAGAGTGTCCTTTGAGCAGAGATAACTACATGTGGAATCAGCCAGCTTCCATCAGTAAAKGCTCAGCAGACACTTCTATCTCTGCTTCACATGGAAACAGTTTTCAAGGAAATGCTTGAGGAATTGACTCAGAGCCAAAGTTAAATGGGAAGCACTGAGTTTCATGCTGAGCCAAGAAGGAAGGCCTGTGAGCACAGGATGATTTAAGCTCCCTTTTTCCACAGAAACTTTGGTACATCTGCCCCACTGCATRCAAACATGCTATACCATGTGTGTGRGTCCAGGGYAAATGACCTGAAGGAGTCTGGATGATGGGGATGATTTGATAGYAACTTCAAGCCATGACTCAGATTAGCAACCCTGAGCTTTATAGGCTTTGAGTGGTCAGCTCAGCTAAGCAGTTATTTATAAATCTTCAGTGTGGCCAGTTAACTGACATTACAAAATTGGCATTAAGGGAATTATAATGTGTTTGCCTAAATCAGTCATATGATAGAGCAGCTCATTACCAATACACAGTATTTAAACTCTAGGAGTTTTTTTTCTTGTTTTAATAGAATTGCTACATGAACACATGGATTAATGTGTCACACTGGATTAAATCAACATCAGCCATTTGCTAAGGGCTTTCTACCTCCATTTTATTTTTAATCTCAATAACAAATATTGTTTCTTCCATTTTTCCCCATCTCCACCAAAGTCCACCCACCTTATCCTTTCATCCTTTTAATTGCTCTGCATCTCTTTCTTCCCTTTTTCCCTAAGCCATAAATTTTCCTTTCTTTGGTCTGTGTTCATGGTCATTCCAGGCCTAGCAATATCACTGTGAGGTGTCAAAGCTTTTCAAATAATTGCTTCAAAGGTCTCCRTGACTCACAATCACAGAAATCTCAGTTGAGCAACATGAATCTTTATCTATAAACATCAGTAAAATGTGCACACTTCATCACCACTTGCCTTTTTTGACCTTTGAAACTGGCCAGAACTCACTCATGTTCCAGCACACAAAAAACCCACATAATAATTACTTATTCCCTGCTAACAAAATGCTTGGCATGCATCACCCACATCTCTGTGAAACTGTATCAAGGCTTGGGCTTCTATTTCTCTACACGTTTGGGATGTATTTGAGCAATTAGACCTGTAATCAAAATATTTCCACTAGTCAAGCTCTGAGATGTGAGTCTAGTCTCAGGGCTGGAAAATGCAATGGCTGGAAATTCTCCTGAGACTGGCTTATATGGATTCAAAATACCGATGTGGTGAGAGTCTGATGATGAAAAAAGCTGATCTCAAAAGCAGATACCACTTGTCCCCTCCTCTTGACGTGTGTGTGTGCATACATACATGTACATATACTTTTTAAACACATGGGTATATAGTTATTGCATTCAAATAATTTTCAGGGGCTCTGACTGGAATTTCTAATAACATTAACAATGACACAGAAAATGGTTTTGTGTGGGCAATTGCAGGAAAAGGGAGCAGCAATTGCCAATACTTCTGTGAGGAATTCAAATTTTGAACTCCATGTAGCACTTGGACTTTTCTTTTTTATTTGGCTTCAGTAAGAGTGGTCTAGAGCAAGTATATTAAAGTATGCATAAAAGTGACATTGAAGAGATATTAGTCACTAAAACCTGCAGTCAGAAAAATCTAAAGTCTGGCTCAGATCCCAAGAGACTTGCGGAAAGTCAAACATCTGCAAATCCAGTTCAAAGTCTGACTGACTCTAAGCAGGGTTATGATCTAAACTGATTCCATATTATATACCTCCCTTTTTGAAGGTTTTATCCAGAAAGTAATGAAAGGTTTTGGGTTTGAATTCTCAGCCTAGTTGAGGATAGATGTCAAAACGCCCTCCTGCAGGAAGCACTGCAGCACTCATGCCTGCAGGTGGCAATCGCACCAGGAGCCCAAAAGATCCAGCTTGAGCTTCCTAGAAAGAGCCGATGATGAGAGAAATAAATGCTCMATACGAGTAATCTGCTCTCACTTTTCCATTTTAGAGAAAAAAGGCAACGTCAATTTGGAGAAATTTGGAGCATATAAATCTATGACCCTAAATAATAAAGCTGTCCTTATCATCCAGTGTGGCAAAATCTGAACAATTCAGAGCAAGTCCTGTGGCCAGGTGAGGCTTAAATCACGTAATTTTCACACCAGATGGAAAGGGTGTGCTTGTCTTTTGTTGAACAGCTATCTAGCACTGTTGGAACCATTTGACAAAAACCATTCAGAGGTGGTCAGTAAGTTCAGCAGAGGCAAATAAATCAAAACTAATAACTCTGGGCAAATAAATTCCCCAGCTCACTGGTTTGCTCAGGCTTTGAAATATTGCTTTCTCTGGGGCATTCAYCCTAACCACTGATTTTCCAGACTTCTCTGACCACATGGGCAAAGGAGAGCAATTACATGGTCACGGTTGCCTGCTGCTGCTGGAGATCAGACCTGAAACAACACCAGGCCTGTCACAGTGACAAGCAAGGCTGGAATGAGTGTGTCTGAGCAGGGAATGTGGTAGTGCCCTGAAGCACTTTCCCAGGTGGACTGGCATCTACGTCTATAAATAATGAAACAGGGCAATTACTCAAAGCAGGATGATAAAAAAAAAAAAAAATCCAGCACGTTAACATAATTCATGACGTACTCTGGACCATTAGGATTATGAAATTACTAAATTATGGGTGATAAACTTATTCTGTCTTAGTAGGATCTCACTGGACCTAAAAGGCAGAAGAACAACTTTGTTCACACCCAGGCTTAACAGGGAACTGCCACAGCTGAATAAAACTTAGCAACCAAAAGGTAGATCTGGGAGAAATTTGTCATAAACCCCATCTCCTCTTAAACTACAAACCGAATTCACGTGGTATTTATATGATCTCTAGCAGAGAATTAAAAATACATTTCCTCCTTAGAGGTGTGCTGGTGAAAGTAAAACAGCAACGGCATTTCAAGGGGGAAAATGTAATTCCTGGTATCATGTCATGTTTCAGCCCCAGAGAACAGCTAAATGCTGCACAGCTGCTAATTCACTCCCCACCCTGTCCCCTGGCGTGGATGAGAATCAAAAATAAATTAAAAAAAAACCAAAAAACAAACACACAAAACCTTAAGCATTGAGATAAGAAGATAAGAATAGTTTAATAATTGAAACAAAATTTAATGTAACAATGATACTAATATGATACTAACATGTTTGCTATCCTAGCCATCCTCCCCCCACACCAGCTTCTTTTGCACCTGCTGGCTGGCAGAGCGTGGGAAACTGMGASGTCCTTCACTTGCGGCAAACACTTCTGAGAAACAACCGAAAACATTAGTGCGTTATCAGCATTATTCCCACACCGGACCCAAAACGCAGCCGTGTTCCAGCTGCTGGAAGAGACGGAGCTCCGGCGGCTGCCCCGGGATGTGGCGGGGCCCRGCCGGGAGGTGGCGCTGCGGCTCCGYCCGTTCCCGGGCAGCGGGAGCATCKCCCGGGCATTCCCGGGCATTCCCGGGCAGCGCGGCACAGGGACAGTCCTCTCCCTCCCGGGGTCACAGAGAGTGAACCACGCTGTAAAATGATAGCAAACACTGCTTGGTTTTGTTCGTTTTGTTTGTTCGTTTTCACCAGCAAAGGCACGGAGGAAAAAGGCCCAAAGTTTTGGGTGCRTAATTTAGACGGATTTCCCTTGCTTGTGGCAAAGGCAGGAATCCAGTAGGTCGTTGATCAGGTCAGCACTAGCTCCTAAAGCAGCACCATCTTCTGTAACAGGGGCTTGCTGTGTGACCTGCTGGATGCTGGCCATCGCTAGCAAAGGTTTCCAGGGAGCGAAACCTGAGCGGCTCAGTGTCTCCCTACAGACATTTTATCCTTGAAGCCTGTGAACTAATGTGCAGAAAAAAGCATTGTGCTGCTGCATCCAAGTTGCTCCTCCTCCAGCCTCTGGAGGACTTTCTCCRAGTCTTATTTTCTGCATACTACTTAAAAGTTTCCTGACTCACTGGGGCAGGATTTTCCTGATATGTAACTCTTCCTGAGGACATGTCTTTCAGTGAACTCTCACTGCAGAAAGATRCACCTCAAAGCCCTGGGATGCTTTATTAACCCGCTTCATGTTTCGGTGTTTCATCTTCATACTGCTCTCCTTATGCAGAGCCTCCTCTTTCTGGTATGGCTGTCCCTTTTGGTTACCCATCTACTTTGTCTGTGGCTCTTCTCCACCAGCAGAYTCTGGAGCATTTCCAAGTTTCTGGTTAGTAGACACCACTGGGWTACTGATCCTGTTGTCACCATTGTTCCCAGTCCCTTGCTATCTCCCATGACCTGTGCTTTACCTGAGGCTCCTGCCTTTGTTGTTACCTCACTGGATTGTTAGCCAGGGAATTCTCACATCCTCATGGATTTGCAGATTCCATTCTTTGTCTTCTTTGCTCCCATTCACCCATTTTCTTCCTGGCCCAGGACTGATAGCCTCTTGGTTTCTGTGTCCTGTGGGATAACATTCCCCGAAGGCTGCAGCAGACAACTGAGAGGAAGTACATGCAAGCTTGGTTTTCTACAGGCCATTTCTGTCAGCTCACCTCTCTTCTGCCTCCTGGTTCCTTTAGTTGKATTCCRTTCATTTGTTCTGCACTACCTGGAYGTGCTTGTTGCAGTCCTTCCCCAAGCTATCCTGTGTTTGTCTTTGCAGTAGACCTTGCAAAGACCTCAGGGTCACAGTACATACACAGACAGTGGAGACAGAGGTGCTCTGCAGCTCTCAGAGTTCTGCAGCTCCCAGGTGAGTGCAGGYTACCTGTCAGATGTCCAYRGAGGTGTCACCCYCCATTCCATTYAGTACCACTGGTGTGTGAGGTGTATGTAACCTTTCATATGCACCCCCATTCCTTGTGCTGAATACCTGCACCTGGATCAGTGACTGAGCTCTAAGTTTACACCCAAATGTAATTTYCTGCTTGTTCATTAATCCATAGCTTCAAACTTYTCTGAGTTTTTGTGCCCTGCATGAARCATTCCTTCATGYAGATKATCCTCTTCCATAATTTTCCCKTTTTTATTCCCAATTAAACCAAACTTTTTTCTTCTCATATTCTGGAAACAGAATCGTAGCCAGAGAAAATGAGAAATATTTCATTTCAGAACTGGATGGAAATTTGATGTCTTCCATTGTGCATTTGCAGTATAAAGATCTGTATTCATTGAATGGAAATCTGGGTAACAAAGCTGAGGTCACAATTTAATTAGTCTAACTCAGGGAAGAGTTTGACTCACTAGTTCYAACTTTCAGCTGAACAATTCAAAATTCCCTTGGGCCATACCCTTAGGAAACAAGCACCCGTTATTTAATTGGTTTACTAAGATGGTGCCACTCAAGATCCAGCCTGTCAGCAGACTGGATGTGTCGAAGGCTCACACGCCTCAGCACATTTCTTCATGGCAATGTTGCAATTTTGCTAGATTCATACAGCTCTTAAGACATGCTTTTTAAAACCAGCTTACCCTTTTATGCCTAAAAATAATTGCAGGTGGGGTTTATAATTGCTAGGACAAGTTGCAACTCTTGCACAGCAAAATACCCAACTGCCTCTGCAAGCCTAGTGCCAGGAAAGATTCCAGTGCACTGCRAGAGCATTGTTAGCAACTCAAGCACTCAAAAGTAGTCCATGAACAWATAGATCAATACAACATAGACATTTTGGTTATACTGGATCACATAAAAATGTAACTTAGCATCACATTTGGTCCTGCTTTGAGCAGGGCTTGGACCAGGCAACCTTTGATATCCTCTCCAATATATATGCTATGATATATAAAGATTTTTATCATGATTTTGGCTTGACCARTGTAGCTTGCTGTGGGGAAGAATTCTCTGGGGCCCTGGATATCTGAGTTCYATGGCCCCTTTCCAAGCAGTTTAGTTCTGCATAGTCTTTCAACTTCCTTTTAATTCACTACCTGATAATTTCAGTGKGTGCCTCTTACTCCCTAATGTTAATTAGGTACATAATTGTTCTCTTTTCCATACCTCTCATGATGCTTTATGTTTTATGTGTATTTCCTTCTCGATCACCCTTTTTAATAGCCCATAAGATTCGTGAAGAGCTGAATACATCAGTAGTTTCACTGAGTTAGTTGTGGCCAACACTCAGGTGAATTCCCCTTCCACATGTAGTTAAACTATGATTCACATTTCCAGCTCATTCTGGAACACAGTATTTCTTCTCCATATTTCTCATCCCTGCCCTGGGTCTCTAAGGGTGTTGCTCCACAGCCCCTGTGGCTGATCCAAATCTGCCCTGATGTAATCCCTATCTCTAGCACTGGCTTTCTTCTGCTGCTCCCTCACCATGAGGCCACACCGTCTGTTGCCATCTGCTCAGGGATCTTAACCAGCTGCAGACTCTTTGCTTTATTTGTGGGGTTATTTTTTATCCTGTGGGGTTTCTGAGCTCAGCCACCGAGGGGCAGAGAGGCTGAGCCGGGAGGGCAGGGATGCACGGAGGTGGATGGGCAGGACCACGGCAGTGCTCACAGACCTGCTGCTGGCTGTCCCTCACACCACCAGGAGGGTTTGGCTKGCTGAGAGTGTCTGAAACAGTTCCTGCCTTTAATACTTGATCCCAGCTCTGCTTTCTAAATCATCAGCTGGGCCACAAGCACTGCTCAGACACTCGCAGAACAGCTGTCTCAAAGCACTAATTTAAAGCCTAACATCTAAATTACTAATTCCAGGTTAACTTTAACAAGCCAAACCAGGMTTCAGCAATTACATATACAATAATCTGAGAGAAATTAAATAGCTTTTCTTCGTTAGATGTTTCTATTAGTGACAATGGTGCTTCCAGCTACCATAAAAAGTCGTTTGGATTTAATTTATACAGACAAGGAACCTAACTTCAAGACTGTGTGACTTTTTATTTCCCAAAGGAATATTGAATGACACCTGAATGTAACTTTGACCAAAGCAGAAGTTGTCTCTTATATGTTCATATTTTTTACTGTGGGAAAATGAGAGATAAACAATGTGGAAAGACAATGTGGAAAGACAAGAACCTGCTGGGTGCCCATCATACAAAGCAAGACATATCCAGTCAGAAAAGATGCTCTAATAAGCTACTTATTTTTGTCCCACTTCAAGTTAGGGCAGGGACTGTGCTGAGGCAGGGCTCAGAATAAGGTTTTATACCTTCCTTCACAGACCAYCATTCTATCAGAAAGCTTCTAACATGATGAAACTAAGTCAGGAAAACTGGGAGGGGGAAGCATTTTCTTCCCTTTTTAAAATTATTTACACTATCCCAAGTGACTACCAGGCATGACTGTATGCCTTAGGAGCACACACTTGAAAATGGAAATGAGGAATCCACACAAGAAATGCCACAGTGAATAAAGTGAGAGACATGTGGCCAAGCATAGGACACAGAGAGTGAGAGAGAGATAGAGTCAGGTAAGCACCCAGCTGGAAAAACAGACACTCACTGTATATTTTACTTGCTCAGTTTAACTAAAACAGCATCAGCTCAGATGTCAGCTTGCCAAAGAGAGAAAGCTTTCCGGAACAAGATCACCCTTTCAGCCTGTGTTTATAGAGTCCCAAGGTTAAGAGGCACTTGGTTCATAGCTCCTGGGAGCTACCACAGCACTGAAAAATAAACATAAATAATGTCATTAAGAAATATCTTCAGAAGTCTGTGTCTCAGTTTGAGAGCCCCACATGATGTACACTTCCCTCTGGGATTAATATTTCCATCAAATCTGAGTCTTGGCATTTGCCCTGCTGAAGAGAATATTTATTTAAAATTTCCTCTGGCCTTCAAGACAAGACCAGTAGCAGCCCCAGCTGCCTGGCAGTGTGCCAGCAGACCCTGTTTCTCTCTTGTGTCCCAGCCACGAGAGCTGTCACAGCCCGGACAGCAGCTCTCATTACATTATCACACAGCTCGATCTATTCAGTCTACTTTGGTAGACCTCAGAAAGCAAAGGGGCCAGGATTTGCCTGCAAAGGCAAGGTGGCAGGAGGAAATCCCCAGACCAGCMTGAGTATGAAACTATGCAGTTGTGCCTGCAAAGCAGGCAGATGACTTTATCTGGTGCTGTTGATAACATCTCTGCTTTAGTGCCGCTCCACTTCTCTGTGTCATCCTTCCTCTTCARCTCTTTAAACAGATTATGGGGTCGAAGCCAAGCCTAAGGGAAACAGCTTCAGCAATTTACCAGTAATAAAGTACTGCTGTGTAGGGACTGACTGACTATGTCAGGCTGCAGATGCAGTGCTCAGTAATGTCTCAGAGAGAACGCAGAAGAGAGTATCCCAAAGGAGCCTGTGAGAGACCTCAGAAGGCAGACACACTGCCTTCTCCTCCCTTTCCAACCTCTGGCTGAAAGATTGGCATCCTCTGTAGCACATACATCTCTTTTGCCTTATCTTTTCCAAAACACTCATTATAAGAATCACTGGATGATTTGGGTGGGACCTTATAAGGTCTTCTAGTTCSAACCCCTCTGCTGTGRGCAGGGACACCTTCCACTACTCCAGGTTGCACAAAGCCCAATCCAACCTGACCYTGAACACTTTCAGGGATCCACACTGGGTTACAACCTGTTCCAGCGCCTCCCTCACAGAGGCATTATCAATAACTATAATCCTTGATAATCCTATTACCCACCATCAGCCCCTCAGTTTCACACAGGCCTTAACGAGACAAAAATGGCAGCTTACATCCAGTGAGGAATATCCCAACAGTATTTAGAAATGCCTGGACCTGGCAAAAAAATTTGTATTTATTACATGTATTATATATTATTTATTACATGTATTATATATCTAAGTAGAGTAACTTTTGTGTTAGGGGTCTGTTCTTTCACATTTCAATATGCTGGCAGTATTATTACTAACATGAGTATTGTTACTGTCATTAGTTTGATGAGAGTGCATAACCTTGCAGAGCACATATCTGCAGACAGTGCAACCCAGYCTGCTTTTGTTCATTTGAAAGAGGTCTGCAGCTTTGGTTTGAAGGGCTAGACCTAATCCTAAACTTCAGAGATGTCCAAGTGTGATATACCTAGTGGTTGAGTCTGTTGACTGAAGCAGGAGTAGTCCTGATGACTGGCTAACTACACTTTTAACCACATTGTCCAGGTACAATCAGCTTTATTGACTGACTTTAACCMATGTTGTTTGCCAGTAAGTTGAATGCATACAGTGCTATTTGCTATCTTATCACTTTGTTGAGTGAGGCTATAAAATAAAAGGAAACTATAACGAATATATGCCTTTAACCATCTTTACAGCTAAGAAGAGGGGTCCAGCATCTGGACATTCCTTCAGTAAATCTCTGGAGATGCCCATATCCTGTTTGAAGAGGAAGGCAAGCCTGGCAAGTAGTCAGTCTAAAATATTCTTTGACCAGTGTTAATCAACTTCAGCAAAGTTCTCTTTTTGCCTGCACAATATGCTCCCACTGGCTATCATAAAACAAACATTTAGTATCTGACTTGTCTGATTTCCATCACGCTTCTGTATCTTGCTAATATTAACATACTTAGCATATTTCCACTTAGTAAACAAAACTTGTAGGAGCAGCAAAATGATAGTAAAAAGCCAATAATTAGTAATCTATTTATTTRTGACAATTCTCTGCAGAGGGTRGACAATGTTTATCTGGTTAATAATCTCTCAGATGTAAGTAGGGTTGGCAATAGAACAGATAACAAGAAAGAGAGTGGGAACATGACATCCTGTTGAAATTTCAGGTTAATTTATATCAGTAAAGTGTTTATATCCTATTGAGGATTAATTTTCTACTGCTATATAAAAAGCAACAGAAAGATATCAGGCTGGATTTTGAGACTATAGCCTCTAAAYCACAACTTCAGCAAGGGTCAGCTCCACTAACTTGAGCAAAGATGTGATAGTCCACGTGAAAGGAGGAAACTGTCCCTTTGGACAAAAGATCACTTTTAGCAGCAGAATAGTTYATCAGCCTGCAAATGTCTAATCTCCAGCAGCTAGATACCACCATGGGTTATGGCCAGTCTTCCCCAGTTATTTCTCCAAAATGATGGGCCCTCACTAATGTGGGAATAGTTTATAGCTTTGCTACGACAAGCACTGTGTTTTGCACTCTCCTTCAATGTCTCTCCCTAAAGCCTCCCAGGAAGGRAAGGGGAGCCTATTTGCCAGGCTTACTTCCAGAGCCTGGCAAGTAGGCAGTCTGAAATATTCTTTGACCCTCATTAATCAACTTCAGCAAGCATTCTGGTGCTGCAGTGTGCAATGCCAAGGCAGTTCTTTTCCTTATCAGTCCCATGAGGATTTTGACCAGGATGCAGAAACAAAGGAGCAGGGAACAAGAAGGTGGAGCTGGGAGCTGGGTGGACCCCTGAGGATAGTGGTGTTGGAACACCCTTTAGAAAGGGATTAGCAGTATCAGCTCCTGGAGAGGGAAAGCCACAAAAATGCCAAGCATTACAGGTTTYGAAAAAGATTTCTTCACAGCTTCCCCTCCACCTCTCCCATTCAACCTCCTGTAGACTTTGCAACTCTAATCTAGTGAGTGGCTTACCTCCAAGTCTCTTGACTGTGGTCCGGCCTCTCTCCGTGAGACACTGGATGCCATTGTTCCTCACACGTTGCTGCAACAGTTATGCCTTGGCCCAACTTTTAGAAATGCAAATCAGCCAGAGATGAAGGGTGATTGAAACAATAATTGTTGTACAGTAGTGACAGCTTTTTCTTATTTRCCATAATGAAATGTCAGAGAGAGCAGACTGAGAATAACGAAACTATGGGAGGAATAAATCCAAATCAAAAATCCTGGAAAGCTTCAAAAACAAGAGAATCCAGACGTGGAGGCAGAAGTGCATGTTTACGGGACTCAGACTAACTGCATAGAGCATCCATTCTTCGAAGCACTGTAGGGAAAAGTGACAATTTGTGCAGAAASTGTTTTAATGCTTTGGAATGTTTTGACATCTTTTATGTGCCTTTATTATCAAAATGGGAAAAAATATTAATAGGGGAGCAAGCAAAAGAGGTATGGAAGAGGAAAAAGAATTAAGAGACAGTAAATTACCTTTGATTCTCATGGAGGTAATTATCACAGGAAGAAAATCTGAAAGAGCAATACTCTGCCCCTACTCTGCCTATCAGCTGTGTTTCTAGTCAAGGCCTGTTACCCTTCGCTATTCTCACCAGCAGAACCAATATGTGGGCAGACATGCACAGACCTCAYGGCATTGATAGACAATTGCTGAGTCTTTTTATTTGGCTGAATTCTAAACAAGACCAATGGAAGATTAAAAAAGAGCCTGAGACAGCAGTGGATATGGGTGGATATGGCTGCAGTTCTCAGTTGCACTCCCACAGCACAGTGCCTTATCAGCAGTGGATGCCTCCCAAACATCCATGTGTGTCCTCCCAAGCAGTGTACAACATGCTCCTTCTCCCTCTCTTGCCACAAGGCCTCATTCCTGCAGATTTGTTGGAATTAGGAAGTAAGCAAGCTGAAGGTGTCAACTGKATGTGTACAATGCCCTTTAGCCAGTTCCTTGGCCTCCAGCTATGTTGTAGATACCGTGGCAGCACGGCCACGTGGTGCTTGGAGCTCTGCCAGTAGCTGAGGCTCCTACTGCTGACCACCCATTACGGACAGCTTAAGATATGGCTGACAACATTAACCAGGGAAGGAATGACATCCAGAGCAAGTAATCCCTCCCACTCTTCTAGTTTTTGTGCAAATGTGGTAGAAGATGCCAACTGGAAAGCTGCAGAGATATTTATACCAAGGAGTGTATAAGTTAATAGTCATTTTTAAATAACTGAAGCCAAGTTTTCTGAACATGCAGTGRTGTTTGGAGAGAGCATCCCTACTCTACATAATGCTTTGCTATCTCAGTCAGGTTTAGGCCCGGTAGAAAACTTMTCTTTAGAGGTTTACCAATGAATGACTACTAGCAATAACTAAATACAACCCCCTTTTGGGAGTAGAAGTGAACTTAGAACAATCATTTAGCATTTCTGTGAGAAATTATCAACCCCATCAAGCCAGTTATTTATGACTTATGAATAAGACCTCTGTTTGCAAAAAGAAAACCCAAAAAACCAACAACCCTAGCTTGTCTGGCAACAAGCCTGTAATTATTCAGAGCTTCGTGTGGGTGTGGTGAATCAGTGAAGCATAATCCCTGTATTTATTTAACAAATAAGTACACCTCTAGCGTACTTGGCTGCCAACTCGCGATAATAATGAAGTTTGCTTCTGAACTACCTCATCTTGCCTAAGGAAGGGTAAAAAACAGATCAAACWCACTGGAATCAAGCTGCCCTCGCAYCTTTTCCAATCTGCCCTTATTTCAAACTTTGATTTCCAGCTGTCTTTGGGGAAAGTGCCTCACACTGCTCTGTGTGTAAAGATGTAATCTTTGAGCAAATCTGCTGGTTTTAGCTCCAGGTGAGCTACTTTTAACACCAAATAGCTGGAACCCATGATTAGAGCCCTCTGGGCAGTAGCCACATGGCTCTAGAAGGCACACCATGGAGATTTTTCCATTGCAACAAAGTGAAGAGCATAAGCTTTTGAATTCTTGAAGGTCAATAATAGCTCTCTYTGTCTCCCACAAAATTCCTCCTACAACATACCTGCTTTTAGTCACTCAGCTTCAGTCATGGGGGTGGGRGGTAATGTTTTAATGTTCCTGGAAAACCTTACTCCATAATGAACCAGAGATGTTGTTCTTAAGACATAAAAAACATTAGCAAAATATAACTACACTAGGATATAGAAAAGAGCTGCCTTATTTTGTTATCAAGCCAGACAGGTAATTAGCAGAATGTGCTCACACAGTAGCTGCACACGTATGTTAACAGGTTGCACAAAAATTATCAGGTTGGTGAACTGGGGACATGAGTGCAAGTGTTGCTTCAGCAGGTGTTCTGTGCCTCAAAACATGTGTTGCTGCAGTTCATTAAATTCTAGACACATTACATTTGATAGGGARAATTTCCACACAGATTGTCAAATCACAGAATTGCCTGGGTTGGAAGAGACCTTGAAGATCATCTAGTTCCCAATTTACATGCCCTGGGCAAGGACAACTTTCATTAGACCAGGTTGCTCAGAGCTTCATCCAACTTGGCCTTGAAAACTTMCAGGGATGAGGCATCCAYAYCTTTTCCRGGCAACCTGTTCCAATGCCTCACCAACCCCACAGGAAATATTTTTTTCTGTATAAATAATCTAAAATTCCTCTCTTTCAATAAAAACCATTCCTCCTTGTCTGTCACTATGTGTCCTTGATGAGGATGGAACCATTCTTCAGATTACCAGTAATGCCTACACAGGTGTGAGGGGAGCAGTTCTGGAAAAGTTGCTCACAAGCTGCCCACAAGTTGCCCACATTGTGGCAATACTTCCTTCAGGACCCCAAGTATTTTTTTTTAGCATATTTTGAGAAGGAAAGTCTTTTGAAACATTCAGAAGTGACACCTCTTGAGTCTTGCCCTTATCTCAGGTAACACCTACGGTAAAAAATGCATTACCTGTGGTGGGAATTACAACTCAGCTTTGCATTCAATGTCAAATAAAGTTTCTGTAGTTCAAGAATGTAACCACCCTTAGCTGTTTCCCTGCTCTGCTGCTGTGATCACATGTAAAGACCAATGCTGTTCACAGTGGCTTGATGAGAGAGTTTGACCTCTGCTTCACAAAGTTGTGATTGGATGTGATGATACAAACTGCTGGAGCCTGTCCCAATCTCTCAGCAATCCGTGTTCCCACAGAAGCAGAGCTGGAAGAACAGGTATCCTGTCCTCTGCTGAACTGCCCCATTCACCACTCAAAGTTCAGTCCATCATTATTGRCACAGACTGAGCAAGGCTAGCTGAGGAGCAAGCACAGCATCTGTCCTGCCACTGCCCTGGAGGGAGGGATGCTCTGCAGTGAAGGTGAGAGCAGGCAACTAAAGCTGGGGCCAGCTTCAACAGGGGACATTGCTTGTGCTCATGGGAGTGAGGAATTTGGGCTCCCGAGGTCAGACCCAGCCCAGATACCACAGAGGAGACTGCTGGCTCTGTGGTTGCAGCAGATTGTTTCTCCTGGCACAGCARTGTGCTGGCCCTCCTGTCTTATCTTTTCCATTGTTTTCCTTAAAGTTTGCTACTGGAATAGGAAAGATCACAATGTATTATCAGACACAGACAAGACTTGAGCWTTATGAGTGTTTATGTGTAAGCTAGGGAATGTATTCTGTATCAGAATTAATTTTGGGGAAGTCTGTGTCTATGTCTATTAAATGTCTCATTTTTGTGGTTTTCTTTTTTTTTGTTTGTTTTTTTTTTGTCTTGAAGTCTATACATATGTTTTGCTCTCAAAGGCTGATAAGTGTTGGTCTCAGACTGCTTATAACTCTATCTGTTGCCAGCATGCCAACACCATCAGAGAATCCTTCATTCTAACCTCCTGCTGCTTATTGTTGGAAATACATGGCTACAAAGTCACCTAGAGACATATATTATT
The DNA here is from genome assembly GCA_902810485.1 of Alauda arvensis. Taxonomy (NCBI): domain Eukaryota; kingdom Metazoa; phylum Chordata; class Aves; order Passeriformes; family Alaudidae; genus Alauda; species Alauda arvensis. The sequence continues at coordinate 1,789,385 of CADDXX010000136.1, read as the reverse complement.
GCCTAGCCAGGTTCAGTTTGAGTTTTAATACAGATAGGGCTTTAGTTCTGCYTTTAAGAGCTGATTTCAAATTAGGACTTGAGTTCCCTAACTAACTATTTCAGTTTAAGTCTCTCCAAGGGATCCATCATTGTGAGAAAGCTGCTTAAAGTATTTAAAGATAAGATTTATTGTACCCAAGGCAGCTATGCTTTCCTTGTTCTCTTTATGTACTGTGCCTGTCTGGCATTTTATTACACTTCTTTATTCCTTATTATCTTCTTCCTTTACTCTATCTCCAATAACTGAAATGGATATCAGGTACAGCACAAACAGCAAAGGCAAAGCAGAGTAGCTGGGATTTCTGGGATTTCTGTCTCCTCTTGCTTGTCCACCAGTTATTTCAACATGAACAGTGTTCAGAGTGCCACTGAGAGGCATGTTTGCTCCAATGCTCATCCTCACAGACCCCAGTGGTGCCATGATCATTGCCAGGGCTGGAGCACAGCTTCAGGACACTCTGCCAACTCCAGGTTGGCCCATTCAAAGTGCTGGTAAGTTTGTTGTGAACAGGGTTGCTGGAGACAGAGCTGGGCTGTCCAGTCCCATAGATGAATGGGTTAAGTGACTCCAAATCTTCCTTTTTTTTCAAGCTTGCCCCTTCTCTTTTTTCCTGAGATATTGCAGGCAGCAGATTCATTTGAGAGGTGATGTGATAAAAACACTAATAAGATAAACCCACTGAACAATACYGTCCTGAGTGGAAAACAACTGGCCATTGTTTCAGCCTCCTCCTCTGCTYTCTTATCTTGTGTGAAAAATACCTGTGGTTCTCAGAGCACAAACATGAAGGATAGAGTGAGGCCAGGTCTACAGCACAGCCATTGGCTTGGCAATGATACATCTGCCAAAGGTGTGAAGAACAGTGTTCCCTGACAGACACAACTGTGCTGGTCAAGAGCTCCTACACAGGTATGGCTATATCAACAAATCTGCACTTTCTCTGATTTCAGCCACAGAGTTTCTGACCAAATTTGGTGTGCTTTAAAGTACTGATATTATGGCTGGATTTACCAGCACTGCCTGGGAGGCTGCCCCACCAGTGTAATGCCACCAGGGCRTGAGGCCATTGACTCCTACACCAGGCCCAGGAACAGACTTGGGGGGAAGGTGGGGTCTTCAGCTCCTCTACTTCTCTCTTTGAGTCTTTGGAGAGAAAGCATTCGTGTCTGTCCTGTGTGAACATCTGTGGGAGTGAAGACAGACAAGACCTGTGTGAGAAACTGGGATGGCACCAAAACCAGAGTGAGATTCTGAGTCTGTTCATCCTCCTCCTTGACAGAGTGCACAGGCACATGTGTGGGGCCACACACTCACGCTGAGGTGACTGGCTGGCTCACAGGTTTACAAAGCCTAGTCCTGGCTCTCACAGATCTCACCAGCTGCCAGCAATGTCCCTTCATTCCACAGAAGGTACTTTTTTCCTCTCCTTCTCTTCCACTGCATCCCAAGAGACTGTTCAGCATGAAATGCATCAGCTCTGTGCCAGGCAAAAATCCCAGACATCTGTGGAGAGAAGTGGAACAGAAAAGCTTTCATTGAAGGCACTGGAAAAGTATTTGTATCTTTAGCTGTACTGTAAAAAAAGAGGAAAAAAAAAAAAGATTACAGCTATGATAGAATTCAGGTCTGAGTTTCTTCCTCAGACTTCTTGCACATCTTTCTGAACTCCCAGGACTATAGTTGAAGTCTGTGAGTGAGCATATCTTATGCATGTAAGACTCCCAGACAGATTTGGTAGCATAGTTACCYCAGCAGCCAAAAATTGAAGAGCCTTATCTCTTTCTCTTGAATTGTGTCATTTCCATAACATCTTTAAACATCATATTTTAAAGTCACCTTTATGTCAGTTATGTCCTGCAGCCGCATTTGGGAAGAGGCCATATGTAACCAAGGAGGGAATTTATAGGGAACAGAAATATATGGAGAACTCATTTACACTGGTACACAGTGTTCACCCTGTACATTTACAGCATGCATAGATGGGAAACTCTGTATGCTGAGGGGCTGCTATAAGGTGGTAACCTGGAGCCCCTGCAATGACCACTGCAATGGCTTTTCAGTGTTTTCTTCACCAYCTGTCAAGAGGGACTGAGGGGGTGCTGGTTTCAGGGATGTAGAGCTGTAGCACTGCCAGTTGTACCTGTCCCAGTCAGATCCCATTTCAGCCTCCCCAGCGCTTCCCACTCTGCCCGTGGCACAGGACCCCATATCAGTCCCTTACAGACCCTGCAGTTCCCCCCCAGTCCTGTCCTGCCTGGCCATGGACCTCAGACATCCCTAGCTATAACAGGACAGCTAAAACTCAAAGCCAAGTTTCACACCTCATTTGGCTCCTCTTGACAAGCACATTCAGATTCTGCTCTCATGCTCCTCTTGTTCCTGACTGAGCATCTGCACCCTCTCCAATGCTGGATTCACAGCATGTGGTGAACCAACCCTGGAACATAACAGGCTCAGAAACTGTTCTAACTGTAGACTCATTATTTTTATACTGTTTGGTATCTGAAAAGTTATCACAATGTGGCTAACAAGARCTTTCACACCTCTCAGATGTCAAGGAGCTGAGATAACCCCAGTCCAAATAATTTGTCATTTTAACAAATACATAAATTCAGTGAGGMTCAAAGGATTTAGATTTAAATACCCAAAGGATTGAAAATTGTGTGCTTCAATACACTGCATAGGTCTGGAAAGGCTCTTTGGAAGCATCACAAATAACAAGAGTTCAATTCTAGACAAAGGGAACCAAAGTTTCAGTATAACAAATTAGTTTTYTTGTCTATCATTTAATCATCTCCAAGGAACATTGGGAAGTTCTTGGGATCTTTTTGTTGCATGTTGTTTTGTCTGCTTATGAAATTTTTGCTTCAGTTGTGCTACATCAACACAGAGCTTCATCTCAGCTGTCTGCACAGTGAGCCTGTGAGCACTCTCCCAGGCACAATCTGAGCCCAAAATGCATGGAGTTGAGCAGTTGGGTGTCTCCAGACTRTGCCAGTCACTTCCAGGGCAGAGAACAGCCCTGAGCATCCCTAATCTATAGCCCTCGAGTCTTCATTGGCCTGTCTGCCATCAGAGAGATTTTCCACAGGCTGAGCAAGGCAGSATTTTGCCCAGGGGATATCTCACAGTTGTGCCAAAGGCTCTCACACTCAACTCACTTGGGATGCATCTGCTTTCTGCTGGCAGGATGTCAGTGCCAAGAGCACTGCTCCTGAGTGCACACAGCCCTGATCTCACCAAACAGGTACCAGGGCTGTGCACAGCAGGAAACTTGCACCRGAGGCTCTCGGCTTAGGCTTAGAAGAACAAACAAAAGAAGGAGAACGAAAACTGTGAAACTTCTCCATTAAACAGGATCCAYAGCTTAAGACTTTTGGTGTAAGGCAAGAAGAGGTTGACTTCTGTGTTGAATGCAAAGAGGGTTTGGGACAGGAGTGTTGTTTACAGATATTTGCCATGTTCTCAGTGGTCAAACCACAGGTATTTCTTTATTTCATTACAGCTTACTTACAACTCTACTTAAGTATGTGAMTACATAAATAATATGCAGACCATARCCTGGGCTCAGCAAATCAGATATTCTCTCCAGCACAGCCAAACCCAGTGACTCTCTTCAGCACAACGAAGCAGCACAAAATATCTATCTTGCTGGTTTGGAGGTTTGTGTCTATGAAAGGAAGATTTTTATTCCACCTCTGCAGAATCTAAACTTCATACAAAAACCTTTTAAAAGCAACTGAGTGACATTGGCTTTTAAAATTTCATAATAATTTAAAAACATAACTTGATAACGTTTTCAAAAATACTAGACACAAGGAACAAAMCAAATTTTTTATATAAGGTGAACTCCTTGGTTTTAAGTGCTACCGTATCCTCAGGCAACCTTCAGCTCCAGGCCAGTAACAACTGCTCCACACATCTTATCCTCCATGCATTTCCTTCCTGGACTACAGCACAGCAGCATCCCTGGTCTGATTGTGTGGAGCAGGGCCAGCTGCAAGCTGATTGTCATCCTCTTGCACTTCATTTTTCATGTTCGTTCAGCCCTCCAGTGTGGCATATGATGGAATATTCATACTGTAGTTCCATCTCTGTGTCATGAGAGACCCAGCCACTGACTAAGCCTGAAAATGCCCAGCACTGGGTTATGGTAATGGTCAGGCTCCTGSAAAGCCTTCCACCTCCTCTCTAACTTTCCTTCCATCCTCACAAAAGCCCAGGAAAGTGTTGTGTACAAAATGTCTGGAGGACAGTCTTTTTGCTTTCTCRATCAGTAAAAAAGAAARCAGCTTTATCCATCCTCTAGRCATCAACAGTTCTTTAGCCAAAATYGTGGTGTTAATCTGTTTATCTGAGTTTCATCTAGAGTCAGTGGAGACAAGACTGAAAGCACCTCAAAAGGACAGTTCTTCCTACACATGCTAGACATCTCTTTTAACAGGATCAGTTGCCCTCTGGAGGAGGTTTTTGTCTTCATTGATTAAAAAGACAGACAAGTAGCACAGACCAAGTGCTTAACTTTTAAAGGACAAAAGCTAAGCAGATCTTATCCCAAATCACATATTTTCCTACCTGAAGGAAGAAGCAGAGAAGACTCCCTATAAAGAGGGGACAGATTAAAACTCTGAGGTATAAAAAAAGCAAAATYGCAAAGATAAATCTGTTTTATGCCAGTGGTGGAACAACCAAATCATAGTTAGGTTTTACTAGGTGGGGATTGAGCAAGTCCAGGCCCTRTGATTGTATCACAAACCCTGGAAGGGAAGTCTGAGAGGAAGGTGATTACATCAGGATCGCTGGGATGATTTAYAGCCAAGGTAACAAGAGCTTTCTCTCATTATGTCATTTTTTATGGCAATCATAGACAACTTCTTACATTAATCATTTGAAAAAAATTGGAAAAGCAATTCTGTGATGTAGGAAAGGCTTTTAAGCTGGCACAGACAATTCATCACAGACTGGTATGACAGCAGTGAAATGGGAGAAGCAGGACAGAGATCACTGTCTTATTGCAAGAGCCTGCTACCACATCAGCTGGGATTGCTGTAGCCACTACACTGTCARCATTCTGGCTTTGGTGATGATGGCYTCTCATGCATGGAKGAGKATGTGTARGAACAAAATTTGCTTCCTAGAGCTRTGTTGAGGAATCTGGTCASATGTTCCTACTCCAGGAGGGCAATCATCCTGTGTCAACAAACCCTGCAGGCCTTGAAGTCCTAGAGAGAAATTCTGGACTGCAAAATAAGGACTGTGGCAATAGTGACAAAATCTGCCATTCATATAGGACATTTGCTAAAAGAACAGGTCAAGCTTGTTCTCTCAGGTGAGGAAGTAATAGTCTGAAACAAGCCTATCATGAATCCCCACTCTTCTTCTCCTCAGGGCCATGAGAACCCTTGGGAATCTCTGCACAAAAGCTGGGTACCAGGGGAGGGATGCCTGGAATTCCTGCAGCAGGGCCAAGGTGTTCTTTGCCTTTTCATCCCTTAMAGGAGCTAAACATAAATGGGATATRACCACTGGGATAAACATAAATGGGATATGACAGTAGAATCATTTGCAGTCCTTGGTGTTTGAATCAGTATAGCAAATCCACTGAAAATAAAAGCTGGAAAGAGAAACAGGGTCCATCATTGGCAGGAGGAGATCTCTTTCCTGCTCTTTACTTCCCAAATATCACATAAGCTTTTTACTCTGCAGTAGAAATTCTGGAGTAACCTTTTCAAAGTGCTGCTTGGCCATTTTACTGAGTATTCATATACAAGGAGGAGTAAATGCTTATCTGTACAAGGAGAGATGAATTTCAGCTAAACCTTCACTCTTCACATGCCTTCCTTGCATGTTGCATTCCTTTTGCACTGGCCATTCCCTGGAAAAAAATAGTTTCTTTCTCTCTCAGTCTCACTTAAGATATGTTTCCTCATGCATGGCTGGATCTCAGCAGCAGGGGCTGTGTGGTAGGGACCTGTGTGGTGAGGACCCATGGGCCGATCACAGCTGGGTCCAGACATTTCTGAAACCAGTCTGGGCTGCCATCACACACCAGAGCTGCAGCCAGGCAGGCAGAGGATCCCACAGCATCCCAGCTCAAACATACTACAGGAAGAGTAGCAGCCATTGCAATCAAGAGATACACAGAGAACACTTCCAGGGAGACAAATGAAGACAGAGATAACTGCGGAGACATGGAGCTGGGGAAGCACTCTTGGAAGGATGAGCTCCGTGTTAAAGGGAGGCAGACTGTGGCTTACTTGCAACCCAGAGTGGGCAGAGATAACCCTGTGGGACTGTGGCAATGGGTGATCAACACTGTGGCCAACAGGCAAAGCTGTAAGAGGCATGAAGGACAGAGAAAAAACAGTGAGGACAGATGGCCAAAGGAATACCAGTAAGGAGCATGGAAAGGCAGCAGACTAAACCTATTGTGTATATGGCCCCAACCTCTGCGATTATTCAGTGTAACCCACACCAAGAACAGGGGACCTGAGACTAGGGAGGAGGGAGGAAAGTTGTTTTGCTGAATAGTRCYAGGGAAGAAAAGTCAAGAATGATGCTTACCCAWGTGTTTGCTTAATTGTTCATGGTTCCTTTTTCTCAAGACCCAAATCAGTGATTAGAAGTTTCTGTTAATTTGCAATAAACTAAAGTAAGTAAAAATTCYCTGAGTTGAGCCTGTTTTGCCAGTCACACCACACATGGCATTTTCTTCCTTTGCCTCTTTCACCTTTTGCAAAGAATCTTGCACACACTGCCCTGGCGACACCAGAGGACCAGTTTTTCCATAGATCCACCTCCTTTCCACCCTCTATTGCATCTTATCACTTCATCCATATTTAGTCTTTGTTCTGCCTGGCCTGATCAGCTCAGCCCTGTGAGAGCCTTGGCTTCCAGCTAACAAAAGACAAAGTCACAGCAGGAGCCTGGTCAGCAAAGAGCACCTGGACACGCTCAACAAAAGAGGGTGGCTTCATCTCTGTGCCCGCTCAGCAAAAGAGGGTGGCTTCATCTCTGTGCCCGTGTTGTGAACCCAGCCAGCTCCAACAAAAGACAGTTTGGGACTGAGGGCAGCTCGTGGCTTCCTGTGTGATGACTGACAAGCTCTTGGACCCCAGGAGAAAATCAGGATGRTGCTTTCTTCTGAACTGAGGCGTAACATTCAGGTAATACAAACAGTATTAAATACAAATAGGAAGGAAATGGTTTGCAATACTCTGTTTGCCCGTGGCATCTCTTCGTACATTTTTCACAAACAGTTTCAGTATATTAGACTCCTGCTGACCTTAAGAAACGCTTGAGCAATTTTGGCCCTTCTGCTCCAGAAATATTTGATAGCTTTACCCTGCAGGTGCTTGAATGTTCAAACATGCTCTTTATTTCCCATTTGAATTTATCTGCCTGCATCTTGCRGCTCACCTACCACTCTGTTCAGAAACTGGGGAAAAAATTTCACATGGTGTAAAATCCAGCATTGTCTCCTTGCTGTTTAGCCAGAGAAAAGCACTGCCCTGCACTGTTGTTATTCAGACAAGAAACAGAATTAGCAAGAAGCAGTGGATTGGAATAAAAGGCAGGCAATGGATTTTACTAACRTGCAGAAGGCCAGCACAAGTCTTATATATTAATTACATGCTGGTTGAGAAAGAGTGGGAAATCTATTTGGGATTCAGGTAGCCTACAGATTTATACTGGCTTTTACACTAGACCATGAGTGTCACCCTTACGCCTCTGCCCTTGAAAACAGTGACCCCTTCCTTGCGAAAGGCCACGGGTTCCCCCTGCCTGGTGAGGGTGGTGGGTGCCCAGCCCTGCTGGGATCTGCATGGAAAGGCAGGGAACAAGGAGCAGAGTTGCTGAGTCCAGTAGTGAGATCYGTTGAAAGATATGAGAAGCCTAAGGGTAAGGAGACGCTGGGAGAGACAAGAAAACTCCTAGGGAGTGGTCGAGCTAAACYAACAAAATTCTTTCCCATGCACATGCCTAATACTTAAAATAATAAAAACACCTTTTGGGGAGTACTGAGCCATGGGAAAGCCAAACAAAATCTGTTTTGGATTTACTTTAGTCAGCAGCTCAGGAATATCAGAGACCCTGCCACATGAACTGGATATTTAAATACTACAAAATTCCAGAGAGTGCGATAAAGATGGACTTTTATTTGCCAAGAGGGGATGTGCTTGTGCAATGCTCTCAGCAACAGTGCATTTACCCTCACCAATGGAGTAGTGCTTTTCCCRGAATTGGTGGGACTGCCTCCTTTACTCAGCCCTTCAGCCCAGTGCTGAATCCCCAGTAATAACTTGGCCATAAAGCAAACAGCTCAGCTATGGCCCAGTCCAATCTCTCCATGCAGAGAAATGCTGTGRCATTTACACACACAGTGAAGCAAAGCAGCTTCTAAATTTTGCATTAAATTTTATTTCTAAATTTTGATGGGCTTTCTCCAGGCTGTCCCTACTCCCTGCAGTCAAAGCTGGACTTCAGAAATGCAACTGCTGCAGTAGCCAGCAGCTCCCACTCTGGGGTGGGCTGCATAGTTGGATCAGCTCTGAACAGTAGGAGCTGTTTTTGCAGCAATGCATTGGAAAAAAGGCCATGGTGAGCAGAAGGGCCTCGAGCTGAAAAATCACAGTGTGTTCTCCCAGTCATTGGGAAAGATTGCTCCTCAGAAAGGTACTTTGTGTAGAAAATGTGCTCTTCTGTATGTTTGCCTCTCTTTGGCTTAGAATTAGATTTATCCTGATGGTAACACTCAGACAGATGTCTTTCTTCAAGCATTCCTTTTCCTTAATGCAAATATATGCTGGTTCTTAGAAAGACACCACATTTTTGCTGATTGTGGCTTAGGTGGCGGCATGGAGACATCCCTCTGGAGACATGGTGTGGGACTGGCAGATGGACACTTTGCTCTCTGCCTGCACTTTGAACAGGATAAATTCTTGAGGGTGAAGGTGGCTGGGGCAGACAATCTGGAGGACTGGCTCCCCTTCCAAGCTATTTGCCCTTTTGCCTTGGGGAGTGCYATGCCCACTGCAAGATACTCTTTGTGTCTGCCTCCACCCGTGGGAACAGAWTCAGACACAGTGAGGAACATGATATGGGGACATCTGAAACTGTTAACTCAAATTCAGTACAGTGTAAATATCGCTGGGCTGCTTCCAGACTTCTTGTAGGACATCTGTGTGCTGCTGCACACAGCCAGGCTTGGTCTCTCACTGCTCGGGAATCTTCTGTCACGGGGAAGGCAGCCTGCAAAGATGTGCAACCACTCAGCTGAGGACCTACTGGATGAAGAGATGTGTCAGAAGGCGAGCAACAATAGCAGTGTTCAGTCCTTATCAACATGGTGTGAAAGCACTGAACTAGAGATGTAAGGGATTTGCTACAGATGGGTCCCCCAGATTCTCTGGGGTCCCAAGAAGAATGCAGGCCACAGCTTGATGATGTAAATACAGCTTTAGTGCTCTGATTGGGTCAAAAACGCTGCATCCTCATGCAAAAAATGTTCTTCTAAAAAAAGGGTGAAGTAGAAGTAAGCACTGTCTCTTACTATCCAGCCTACTCATTAAGTGTAACAGTTTTACAGACATATGGCACAGCAATTTCTCTCCTCAGGTGCTGTGTGAAAGCAAGATATAAAGAATCTCCAGAAGAAGACTGTGGGGGGTTGGAAATAGCTGAACTGACAGTGCATAACATCACGTTTACAAAGTAAACAAACTGGGAAGACAAAAGCAAACCTTCTCTCAAATCTTTAGTTAAAAGAGCCTTGTGTACAGCATGCAGCTATTAGCAGCAGCACAGCACAGATGAGACAGAGAGATTTGAAACTGATGTTTCTTTAAAGAGCTTGCCATGTGGTGCKGCAGCATTAGCTGTCTCTTAAAATCCTGGTTGAGGAACAGACACTATTTACTGGATTACCACCAAGCCTGTCACCAAATTTATTTCCAGTAATCRCATCAATGGGTACTGAATTGCAGGATCTGAGAACCACTGTCAGTGGTAGACTGAACCTGCATCCCCAACAGCCACCAACTGCAAACCAGCTGCACAAACCCTGCCCATCACTTCTCCTAAAGGTCATTTTTGAACCAGCCACAGAAGGGATTTGGAATACTTCAGTGCAAAAGGATGAGAGCTGCCTTGTGCAATCGCAGCTTGCCTTACACAGGGCACGTTGCAAGTTTTTCTGCACTTAGAAGAAAAAAATCCACAAATAACTGCTGCACATGGACACATAATTAGAGGTCCATGAASAGCATGAAAACTGGGCTCACTAATGCATCCTGCTAAGAGGATCTCTGCATCACTGTCCTTACACCAAGGCTGTGCCTTGAATTACTTTATTAAGTTACTGTTTAGCTTCTTCTTAAACAAAGATGAGTCAGGTTTGCCTTTGCTGAAGCCAGCTCTGCCCCTAAGTGGGGGCTAAGGTGAGAGCTCTGCACAGTCCCATACTGATGCACTCTCACTTAGTGAAGCCTGAAGTAGGAAATTGTCCTCAGTGCCATTTTGCCTTCCTTGGTCTCACTCTTTTTTTTCCCCCCACAAAGCCTTGTGGTGATATCCAGAGTTAATGCCCTGTGGTAAATAAKCAGGCTGCTTCACTGTGGAGAGGGGCTCTGGGGGCAGCCAAGCCATGTTTTGGTGCTCTTATTGCAGGCAGCAATCTGTCTGTGCAGCAAAAACAGAAAGGGGGCTTGAGAAAGACAGATGGCTGATCATGGCCAGTCAGTGTCCCAGCTGTCCCAGGTGTTTACCTTCCTCAGGAGAGCCTGGCCAAGGATGCCTGGGTGCCCTGGCCTAAAAGACTGAAGGCAATTACACTGTAGACATTCAACACTAAGGCCATTCTTCTCCCAAGACGTGGAAAAATCACTCCTGGATCGGAACATATCCTTGGTTCATTTTWTTGGCAGAATACCCTGGAAATGAACCTCCTAGCTCTCACACAAAGGTCCAGAGAGCTTTGGTTTCACAGGGGTGGGTGAAGGCGGTGGGGCGAGGGGTGGGGGGGGATTATGCCTGGCTGTTGTTCTGTTGAAAGTCGGTTTGTTTCTGTCTCATAAAGTATGCAAGAATGTTCCCATGCTCTGCCCGGGCCAGCCCCCAGCAGCATGCTTTGCACATTAGCAGCTGATGCTGGAATGCGGCGTTCCCAGGGCAACTGGGAGCCCCCCATGGGGCACAGCCAGCCCCCAGCATTGTGCGGCCCCGGCTGACGCGGCTTTGTTGGGTGAGGTAATGCCGTGTGTATGCAAACCAAGCCAGGGGCACAAATGGCACTTGGAAACTGTTCCATGACTTCAAAGGGAGGGCTGCCTGGCCCCCAGGAAGGCTGCCCTCMCTCCGGCCCGCACCTCCGCTGCTGAATTTCACCTGCTGTCCCGCCCTGCTGCTACTGCCACAGTGACAGTACCCTGGGCTGCATCATCTGCACAAACCTCTGGTGTGGTTTAGTRTTTTAGTGGTGGGCTTGATGATCTTGGATGTCTTTTCCACCTTAATGATTCTATGAGAAGTGTAACCARCAGGCTGAGGGAGTGSTGTCTGCTCCMCTCTGGTGAGARCCTGCCTGGAGKACTGCATTCACCTCTGGAGCCCCCAAACACAGGGACAGGGACCTGTTGGAGTGAGCCCAGAGAAGGACTGTTGTGGTTTAACCCCTGCCAGCAACCAAGAAAATTAACTCAGCCCCAGCTGAAACCAGCTCATTGGGCCACTAAATTGATCACAGGGCTGGAGCATCTCTCCTATGAAGACAGGCTCAGAGAGATGGAGTTGTTCAGCATGGAGAAGGGAAGGCTCTGGAGACACCTTATAGCAGCCTTCCAGTCCCTAGAGGGTGCATGAATTCTGGAAAGAGATTTTGTGCAAGGGCATGTAAATGATAGGCCAAGGGAGAATGGCTTTAACCTGAAAGAAGGTATATTAGATAAGATCTAAGAAAGACCTTTTCTTTACMAAGCAGGTGGTAAARCACTGGAACAGGTTGTCCAGAGAGGCASMAGATGCCCCATCCCTGGAAGCATCCAAAGTTAGACKGGATGTTGTTCTGGGCAACCTGATGTAGTTGAAGATRTCCCTGCTCATTGAAGGGTTGTTGGACAAGATGTGCTATAAACATTTCCAACCCAAAATATTCCATTCTGCAACAGCCCTATCAGCAGTGAGGCAGGAGCTCTGCAGCAGAGAGGTGTTGCAATCAGTATGTCAGCCCAACTTGCTCACCCATGTCTCCCCACATGGACCTCTATTACACAGTCAGAAGGCTTTTTTCAGAATAATTTTATTTCTTGATGCTGGAGTCCCCTTCAATATGGGACTGAAAGAGTGCTGCACAGCAAGAAAGAAGAATTATCCTCTCAGATCCATATTCCAGCTATGGACCCAGCTGAATTCTTGCCCATTGCCTTCAATAATTCAACTAATTCTACTACACATCCTCAAGAGATACRGCCTCATATTGATTAGAGGCTGAGGCTCCAGCAAGCAGTGACTTGATGTATATCTAATCCTGTGTAAATGTTAAGAAACATTATTCTTRTCCCCAAAGCTTTGCTGCATTCTACAGGTAATGAATATTGAGAGAAGAATTGGAGGTTTGCCACCAGATAYGAAGAAAGAGARCAATGTTATTGTTACATTTAAAACCTTTTCATTAGATAGCTGTCTAAATAACATGCAGAAACAGAACATATCAGGGCATTAAAAGGACAAATCAATTCCTTAAYACCACCTTGAGTTTATTGAAAATGTTGGCATCAGACCATTCACTTGCCAGATTGATTGAGAAACAACAGAAATCTGCCTGCTCTGTGAATCTAGTTTCTGTTCTCAACAAGAAAGTGGAGGAGGTATTTCAAAGGATATTAAAAAAAATAACTGCAAGTGGAAAATATGCTGTGAACAAAACAATCTTCATGGTATTCTTTGGTTGTGCAACAGCGAACCAATATGTAACTACAAGTAGGACTGAGAAAACTACTGCCTGGGAACCAAAGGCATCCCAGTTCCACACCTATTTGCAGACTGCAGAGTGCTTTAACACTGACATCTTGTCCTAGTACATTTTGGCCCAGTTTTTCAAATATACATAGGGTGCCAGAACATGCACACATGCATCAGTGAGTTAAGTGTCTAATGTTTTGGTCCATGTGTCTTCCTATTTGTGTCTTTCRCTGCTGTGGCTTTGTCAAATTCTCTGACATTTCTGTAGCACTTCTGAGAGGCAGGCAAGTCAAGTGCACCCATGATGTTTTTTACCCAGTGCAAAATCAGAAAGCAAAAAGTCTCGTGCTTTGGTCACTGTCAGTGACAAAACAGGGACAAGAAATCCTCTTGCTCCCAGGAGGGTGGGGGCCAATGTTGCCCCCTCAGCTTTCTAGCTCACCTGCCATGCATTGAGGTGATTTCATGATCACACAGAGCTTCTGATGGGAATGAAAGCTGAATTACAATGTTCTCWGTAATAAAGCAAAATAAAACTACATTTGTGAAAGCCAAGAAATTCAATGATACTCTTACAGCAAACTTAYAATGTGGAAATAAAGATTACTATAAAGCATGTAACTGTCCAATGTGTTCTTACCAAAACTACAGCAGGAGGGCTTCCAYGTCAGTTATCCAGCTCCCTAAAAATAAAGCTGAGTAGAGAAACTTCCTGACCTGCTCTAGTGGGACTCAATTCTGCTTCCCTTCAGCTTATACAAAGCTGCCACTACTTTCAGTGGGAACAGCTTAGCAGTTCTAGTAGAGTGAATGGATGCATTATAATGTCAGTAATAACAAATGTCATGCACATTCCATGATTAGCTAGAAAAATGATTCCAGGGTTAAATAGGCATGTCTTATTCAGATGCATGTCACTGAGCTGGGCCCATCACCTAGGTACTGGATGCCATCTCTCTATTTCTCCTTCTCCTATTGCTAAACATGCTAATCCTGGGCAGCAACCAAACATCACTATTGCAGGCTTGTCCAAAAATTATGCAGAGACAATTAGACTCATTGAAAAAAGATATCAAAGATCTCACAGTATCAATTATCTGTTTCTCAGTGCACATGCACACACAGAGGCATCCAAGGGATTTTAAACATAGCTAAGACAGTTTGCTGTGAATGGCAGTGACTTCATGCACTAAAAACTCTGCATCTCCCCCTGTGGTGTAATGCCTGTACCCGGAGATGAATGGCTTTGCTRCAGCTTTTTGTCCTGAAAGGCTTAGGAGGGAGATAGTCCCAGTCCCAAGGGAGATTGCAGCTGACCATGCCCTGTTACAATCACACTGGCAGCATCTATTGATCACAAAAAGCAGGTGATAGCATCCCCTTAAAAAAAACTACAGGGATGAATCAAACACCTCAAAGTGGACARCAGGGAAACTGGGAAAGGAGAACTTAGAGGAATGCCACTGTTTTAGCATCTTCTATGGTAAAAGTCTGCAGCAATAGGAGTTTGTACTTGCAGAGAGCTTTTCTAGTATGAACAGCCACAGYGCTCCTGAAAAGTAGCAACAACATCCTATATCTATCTCCTTTATGTTATAAAGGCAAGAAGCAGGAGATGCAGTACTCTCAGCACTCACAGAGCCTAAGGGGTCAGAAAGATGAAAAATTAGGCAAGAGGGTGYAATAAGGAGCCAGATGTTTGCAGAAGACAGTAAGTGGTCTGGTGTGGCTATAAGGTTTGTGCAGCAGTTTCCATATAAAATGATATTATTAAAGGAGTATTTCTTCCTTAAAAACCACTTTTCATGTATTTTGAAAGTGGTTTTTATGACCGCAATGAATCCTGTGGCCTAAATTAGTTATTTTCTTGTTCAGTACATGTTTATTACAAGCACATGCTGTTATACAGTTGTAACAAAATCCCTGAACCACTAGAGTAAAACTCAGTGAATCAGCCTACTGAAAAAATACTAAATCACTTCACACTTTATCTTTGAAAGAACTTGTCAACAGGGAATGTGAAAAAATTCCACAGCTATGGGAAACTATCACAACTGTAATTTGTGTTGAGGACTTGGCAGAGCARCCACAGCTCCACCAAGTCATGGAAGCTGAGCACTCAGGAGCAGCTGACTCTCTGCAAACCTGCTGAAGAGCCTTTGGGCCCAAAAGCTCGCTCACTTTTTACAACTTCATGAGCTCTTAATGCCATGTAATGGCCTTTCTCTGGACCACCGAGGCTGCAATGCTTTCAATGCTGCAGCTCTTCAAACAGGTGCCTTTCACAGGATGATCCGAAATTGATGGCCATAAACAGGCACAGCCATTCTAAAACCTTAGCTCTTAAGTCTGCTTGAAAATAACAAGAACAAATTTTCCCAATTTCCTTAAATAAAAATATTTACATGCTCTGAAATAAYTTACAGTCTACTACCAGCCCCATAACAGACCTGTGGAAAATCACTGTTACACCAGATAAGTACATTTTYACATTGAGCTACTTTTTTTAAGGGCAAATTAAACCACCCTGAAGAGGGTGTCCACAGCTTTTAGGAATCTGCTGCTGTTAATAATTAAACTACACACCATTTCCTAAAGGTGGTGCTGCAGCCAAAACGCAATTCATAGGTGGGCAGCAGAAACCAGGCAAAGTAACTGTTCTTCTAATAAAGAATGATTACTGCCTTCAAGCATAATGCTTCTGACAGGCTGCTCTAAACTCTTGCCGGGGTCACAAGGTTAATCTCGCAGCAGCCACAGGCCCCCTCACTGCTGAGCGTGAACAATATGGTTAACATTTTTGGAATGAAGTTAAATTTCTTTGTCATTCCTGGCCTATACCTGACAGACACAGCCCTCTTCYCTGCTTTCATAACCTGCCATCTGGAAGATAACAAACTCTTATCTATCTGGCTGATCTCTCCTTCAATCGCTATGAATGTTTCCCACCACCGGCCAAAAGGCCAGAAAACAGAGTTTACCCACCTGAAATAAACTCKGAGCTTTCCTGAGGCTAATTCCTTCAGCTCCTGCAAAATACAGGAATGTGTGACACAGCAAAGAGCTCTTAATACCAGCAGCATTCCTCTGGCTCATCACCACAACCACCACAGCTCTCATTCCTGGGCTACTGACTAAACGCAAATAAATTTTGACATTGTTTTTTGTTCACTATCTCATTGTATTTGGCTTCATCCACCAGTTTATCCCATGTAAGGCTAAGGGTAAGTTAATACAGGATGGATGCTGCTACTTAGTTTATGTCCTAACAAAGAAGAGGTTGCACTTTGCTTGAGCACCTGCAGTGACAGTACAATATTTGCCTTTAGTAAATTGGCATGAACAACCAGTTACTGACAATTTCAGTAAGGGAACATACCTGTCCTCATGAAGATYTGTGTCCTAGTCAGGGGGGATTCTGTAGATCAAGTCCTTGCAAACATCTGCAAGTGTTATTTACAGACCCAAATCTTACCCAAATGTATACATGGCTCATCCTATCTTCTTGCACTTGGGCAAGCTTCTAGTCCCCAAAACTGAAGGTGTCACAGACAGTGTTTCATATCCAAACCTTTCTCATGCCAATTAACTAAGAAATTCCAAATTTTCTTTGCTAGCAGTGCAATCAAGTAATTAMGGTCCAGGCAACTGTGGCCTTATTTACATGCCCAAATTCATTCAAATCATTGATGTCAGGTGCCTGTGCAGACCCAGACTATTGAGAGCTATTTAAGCTGCCCAGTTTTAGGTGGGACGRTCTGTACCTTACTAGAAGAGAAAGGGGCCTCCCATGGCCAGAGACAGGCTTTTTTGTTTCTTTACTAAACTGGCTGCTGTGCCACATCCAGGGAAGAGGGGAAGAGAATGTACAGTGAGAAAGGCAAGTACATATGAAGCCCCAAAACTCTTCCAAGAAGAGAAGAGGCATGGTATGAAAAGCTGGAGAATTCCCTCTGCTCAGTAGCTTCTCTGTTAGAAACATGGATAGACTACCTCCCAGTTGCAGCTACCCCAGCTACCTACTCCCATTCTTCTGCTTCCCATCACATCTAGAAAGCATGAAATTTTAAGATTTAGTACTTTTCTTTCTGTGAGTTAGGTGCCACTTGACATTTCAGTAAAACTATTAAGCAATGGGTTTCTGCTTGCCACTGCAGCAACTCCACCTGCAGTCCCTGCCATCYCTCCCTGTATCTTGTTGGAGCAAGGTTCTTCAATTCAGCACAGAGTTAGAAAAATAGATCAATTTTTCTRGGGTAAGCCAAATGGACCAATTCACCCTGCAGCTGTACCAACACTAGGGTGCACTCCAAAGAAGCAGCAGAAGAAGACAGAGAGGGGGAGAGAGAGAGGAGCAGAATGTTCCTTTTGGCTGGACCAGTTTAGCTGTAACCTGAAACTGTATCATAAATTAGGTACCTTAAACACAGGGAGCAGGAATTTGCCCCTTCCCACCCAGGAGCTTAGACCAAAAGGCAGGCAGAGAGTCAGCCATGAGCCATGCTCTGTTTACCTCCTCAGCAGGTCATGACATCCCTTCTTTTGGGTTCTGTGTGGGCACACAGAGCAATCTTTACCRTGAGCATCCTCAGTGCCAATGATGCTCCCCCTCCTCTGAAATGGAGGGCAGGCCTGGATACACACATATGGAYATTTATAGATGGAGCAAAATGAGGTGGTCAAGTTTAAATACTTTTGGGAATACTATTTTCTGTTTCAGAGAGGTGAGCTTGCAGGGGAGAAAGCAGCTAGAGAGCAAAAATGCTGTAGATACTTGAAATGACCTTATACCTGTCAGTTCAGCGACACTGGACTGGCTTTCTACACCTGACATGTGACTGAAAGCATGACAAAGGTATCTCTATTTACTTCAAAGTACTTACCCTACTTGTTTTTACCCCTGCAGAGCCACAGAAGAGTAAGTAAAAATGAAAAAAACTGATGAGCATAGATGGCATGTAAGTGGCACGTGCATGGTGATTGGAAATCACTACCTTTTTCTAATTTCCTTGTAATTCTTTTCAACACAAAAACTGAAGAAAAAATGTGCTTGTCACCTGAAAGGAAGTCAAAGAAATGAAAGAAATATGGGATGAGCATTATAAAGTGCTATGTACCCTAATATGAAATTTCTCAGCAGCCTGAAAAGGAAGACRCTACAGTGGAGGATGAYGCTTTAAGTTTTGSCTTTCATATTTTCCATATTCTGTACTGCATTAGTATAAAACTCTGAACYTCATATCAAGTGTTTGCAAGTTCTCTTCACTGGGCAGTTAGACAAAACAATCCTTTTCCAGCCCGAGAACCAAGGACACTGTTGCAGCTTCARGCCCAAAAMCTTTAAACAACAGTGAATTGAGTAGAGCAAAGTGGGARGATGGGACTTCATCAGCYGAAGCTGTAATTGGRCAATTAACCYCAATATGGAAATGGACCAAAACTTATAAAAGTGTGAAAATTTCTGACYCATGGTCCATTTTGTGTGTARCCATGGCTGGGCTCTTGTACTGCCCAAGGTGTATCCTTTGAAGGCCTTTTTAATAAATACCTTCTTTATTCCCTTAACACTGTCTAGCATCTGTTCTAGGTAGCCTCTCAAGGYATCAAGGAAGCCTGGTTGAAGWGCTTTGGCCTCTTCAGRAAAGCCCTCTTTCAGCAGCTTGCTCATCTCTACATGACCAGGTGCCATCGTTGGGGCAGTGTCCACAGCCCACTGCACCCCCTGAGGATGAGACTCACCTCCAAGGAACTTCCATGCCAGCAGGACTTCYCTCTGCTTAGAGCTCAGCTTTACCACTGGAGATGGCAAGGGGTAACTCTGAAAGTTGCTTTTAATGTTACTGAGATGAGTATTTCTTCTGTCATTTTAATGGAAGGAAGAGAAACAGCTATTTTTAAAAAGTAGGACTCCTTCATGGGATAATTTCCAAGAGGCTGTGGACATCTTCTCTATGGAAAAAACAAACAGTCATACAAAGCCCCAAAACTCAATCCTCAACCTTTAATTAAAAGATTTTAAAAATCAATAACGGTAAGAGTTTTTATGGAACAAAGAATTASAGAACATTTCCTACCTTTTACAGATTTTGAATACATTTTGGAAGTAACTTTAAGTGAACCAGGCTGACTTGTGTTTCTCATCTTTACTTGATGTATGATGACAAAAGGAGATAACCTTGGTATAGATAGCATGATTTATTCAGAACTGAAGTCAGTGAGACATGCTTAACGTCGCTGCAGATTAGCAACCCCTGCGTGTACATTTTTTATTACTTTYGCCTTTTCTCCACTTACCAGCCATCGTCTCCAGCTTTTACTTTGTCTCTGCCTGTCTCAAAGTGATGTCCTTTCTAAAGGACAGAAACCAATCCCACCAGGGATTCTATTTCACAGCCACATTCTTTATTTACAAGGRAGTTTCAGTGCTCAAGACTTTTATACATATAAGATACCTAAGTTGKTTTTTATAACTTGATGAAATGTTTATAATGTGATGAAATAGCTTTCAATACAGAAATGCTTTATTGAGTTGCAGCAGATATTTTAACACTTCCAGGCAGCCTGTAGAACTACCAAAGTTTGGTGAAATGTGATTATTGTTTCTTGATATAAGCTTTCAGATCAGCTCTGCTTATTTTCAGGAAGAAGGCTTTTTTTTCTTCTTGAAGAATGACAGGTTGAAACACTCAATTTCAGGTAAATTGTTTTGTTCTGCCACTAGAAGACCCACCACCCCCTGTAGAGACAAGAAAAATACTAAAATAGGAACGAGCTCTTATGACAGGTGAGCAAGCCTCTCACCAGAGTGGTGCTGCTGTGAAGGGTAGGGGCAAAACTTTATCTGTAAGAGAAAGAAGGGCTCTGGGGAGGTTGTGGAGCACCTTTAAACCTGAGCCCCATTTTCAKAGGAGAGTGCAAATCCTGACTGACTCCACCCTTGGGCACCCACCCAACCACTCATAAGGAATTTATCAGGAATGAGGGGAGATCCAGATATACTAAATATACTATATATATACTATATTCTAATATATTTAAGAATATACTCTCTGGGTGGAATAAATCCCATACTTCAGGCACTTTTCCTAATCTCACCTCCTGTATGGACAGATATCATAGCACTCTTCCCAGTCATCTCTTGGCTTTGCACAGGAGCTGGGAATTCATTCAAAACCCCTTACTCAGTGCCAGGTATAGTGATGAGGAAGAAAGCTGACAGGACCTACACATTAGTAATTTTATCCAGAACATGGTGGAGAGAAGTGTATTTATGGAATGTGTCTGTGCAGGAGAGTCACACTGGACAGCAGAAGATAACTTTTTGTGAATTTCAACAGCATTTAAAGTCAGATACAGGCAATGACTTTTATTCATGTTTGGATCTGGTTTGCCCCAAGTAATGCAAAAATTGGATTTTTTGRCATTTTAGCCAAACTTACCACATTTGACTCCATTTGCCTGGACGGGTAAATTCAAATTATTTCATTCTAAGACTTTAATTTGCTAGAACATTCTAACGACCATTTTTACAACCCTTTGTTACAGATTTCACTGGTTCTTTCCTGTCATATTACATCCTGCTTCTGCTGCCTAATTTCAAAGCTCTTGCTGCTTTGACACAGCATACCAGTGTTAATACATAACAGATACATTTACTAAATGGGCAGAAGGGAAAAACAGATGAGCAAGAGCACGGTAAGCACTTGACTGTAATTATCTGTGAATAGGCTTAGGTTAGCAGTGATAATGGCAGAAATAGATTTTACACGTCAGGCTAAATTCATCCTGTGGGTAATTCAAATCACCTCAGTGCCCATTACTTCATGGAAATTTTCAGCCTAAATGTGCYCCTTTTTCTTTTCTCTTTGCATCCCCCATTTCTCATTCAAGAAGCAGGATGACACAGCACATAAAGGTATCCCTTTGCTTCCCTTAAACTTGCAGGRTTATATGCTTAGTTTTGGCTTTCTCTCCATTTTTTCCTCAGTATTTTCTTATCCAGGCACAAGATTTCCCAAGGTAGGGAAATYTGCAGCGCTGCCTGGGAGCAGAAGGTAGAGAAAGAGCCTACAGGGCATTTGCAAGCCGTGGCCTCTGTTCAGCCAATTGTTTCCTGCACGTAGGATTTCGGAGCTGGTGGAGCTGCTCCCAGGCACGTTTCCCTGCCTGTGCACTCCAGCCCCCTCCCCATTCCCCCTCCAGAAACACCAGCTCTCCTTTGTGTGTGGCACAAGGTGCTCCCCAGGCAGGGGGCTGCAGGCAGGACCCCAGCAGCCAAGATTACATTTCTTCCACAACCCAGTTTGCTGGGGGATGGGGATCAGAGGGAACACAGGATTTTCAAAAAAGATGAAAGACTGATGCTTTGGGCATGAAAAGATCTGTGGTTTTTGTGGAAAACTCTTTCCTGGCTCTACTGCCTTTGTAGATGGATCTTTCCTGACTCTATTGCTTTTTTTTTTT